>SJYC01109705.1:0-28290 GCA_006408675.1 Madoqua kirkii
CGCCACATGTAGCCCTCCTGTCCCATCAAATAGCCAGTCAGGTGTTCTGATTCACTGTGATCTGATCAGGTAGAGTCTGCCTGCAATACAGGAGACCTGGGTTGGGAAGATCCCCTGGAGAAGGAAATGGCAACCTGCTCCAGTATTCTTGCCTGGAAAATCCCATGGACAGAGGAACCTGGAGGGCTACAGTTCATGGGGTCGCAAAGTCGGACATGACTGAATGACTTCCCTTTCCCATCTCTTAACTGTTGCTACTGATGCACCTGCAGTGAGGGACTGGAGGGGCGGACCCCACAAGCCACCGGAGAGGAGATGTGTATGTGTTCAAGGCAGGAGTTTCAAAGTTCAGAAGGTAAAATGTGGAACTGGAAGAGCCTCAGAGGGAGGCGAGCTGGGTTGCCTTTGGTTAAGTCTGGGCACCCCACTCAGCACAGGATTCATGGAGAAAGGTCTGCTCCTGGTGCCACAGACATGGGTGGCAGGAAAGAGACCCTGGGGGGAGCCCACGGCCACACACAGGGGAGTGTGTCCTTCCTGAAGGAGGATGTGAAGGTCTGGGCATCTGCTTCCATCCGTGGAGTCCAGGAAAGAGAGAGAAACCAGCGGCAGGGAGGTAGGAAGCACCTGGGGGTCTGTGGCTGGCTCCGGGGGCGTGGGCCTGGACCCAGTCACTTCCCCATGTCTCTTTCTGCCCTGGGGCGCGGCTTAGAGCTCTCAGCCCCTGTCCCCAGGCTCACCTGCTCTACCTGACTGCAGGGTCCTGGGGAGCCATGCCCATTTCTTTCTTTCTTTTTTTTTTTTTCTTTTTTTTATGCCCATTTCTTGATGGAGACCCATAGACAGGGTGGGGGGACATTCCTGAATTCCAAGAACTCAGTGTGTGTGTAGGCAGGGTGTGGGGGAAGGAGACAGAGACACCTAGAGAGACACAGAAACGCAGAGACAGAGATGCGGAGAGGCAGAGATAGAGACAGATACAAAGAGGCAGAAAGAGGGAGAGAATGACAGAGACAGATAGGAGCTGTCTCTTCAGGCCACAGTGTCCTCATCTGTAAGGTGGGGATAATCCTGCTGGCCCCTCCCCATGGGGGTGCTGGGAGGCTGAATTAATTGACTTGAGGCTGTGAGCCCCACACAGATCTTAGGCATGACCTTTCTGCTCCTGGCTGCTTCTCTTTGATCATAAGCACATCCCACGGATGTAGCAGTGGGACCAGGGAAACAGCTGTTCCCCATTAACTGAAATGCGTGGCTCTCGAGTAAAGCAGAGGATAACATGTTCCGGGTGACTGGCTCATGTCTACATCAGGCTTTGCTGTTTTCCTCACTTTACCTCTATTAACTAAGAAAGGTGATTTCAGAACCCTGTTCATTGGAAAGATGGCACAGATTGTCCGGATACACCCTTCACCCAGTGCCTCCTAGTGTTCAAACCTTGCATTGCCATAGCATAGTGATCAGCACTGAGAAAACTGACGTTAGGAGCCATCCTTGAGCTTCCCAGGTGGTGCTAGTGGTAAAATACCTGCCTGCCAATGCAGGAGGTGTGAGAGACATGGGTTCGAGCCCGTGGAGGATAGCATGGCAGTCCATTCCAGTATTCTTGCCTGGAGAATCCCATGGACAGAGGAGCCTGGCCAGCTATATAGTCCATACGGTCGCAGAGTCAGACACGACTGAAGAGTCTTATTATGCATGCTTTGGTGGACCAGAGGGTGAAACTCTGCACTCCCACTACAGAGTGCATGGGTTCGATCCTTGGTTGGGGAGCTAAGATCCTACATGCTGTGCAGTGTGGCCAAAAGGGAAAAAAAAAGAGAAAGAAATTGACATTAAAATGAACATAAACACTCTCAATCAATTGCCTAGATTCCCTATTTTTTGCACTAATGACCTTTTTCTGTTCTGGTATTTAATCTGAGATTTCCCACTGCACTGAGAACCTGTACTTGTTTTAACCATACAAGTCACAAGTGATTGGAAGTTTCTTTTTTTCATGTACGTGTCTGTATCTGTTTCCCTGGGTATCACCCATGTTTATCAGCTTCTTGCCTCAACTGCCTCCCTCCACCCACAGGCTCTCTGACTCTCCTTTCCTCTGTGCACATTAAAAAGCTACAAAAACACGAGATATCATCACTGCAAATAGTTCTCTCACAAACACCTCTTCCTATGAAAACCTAACAAAAAGTCCACAGACAAAAAGGGAAAAAAAAAAAAAGACCAAGCTTATTAAATTTCCTAAAAGCTTGCTGAGTGATTGATTTCATGAGGTTGGGGCAGTGGGGGAGGGGCAGTGTCCTGGCTGGACAGGAGCCTGATGAGTGGAGCTGGGTGGGGAGAAACAGGAGAGGTCGCAGTGCAGGTGAGAGAAGCCTGCTGTATAGATCAGCGCTGGCTGCCGTGGAGGCAAAGAGGGAAGACCGATGGGATGCAAGACTGACTTGGATGAGTGAAAAAAGTTACACAGAGAGGTGGGCAAAGAGTTGAGAGTAAAGAGGGAAAGAAATGTAGGAGCCCGGGAGCAAAGCTGGGGTAAGGTTTGGGTTTTTGCTGAAGTTGGTGTTTTGTTGTTTTTTTTTTTATTTTTTTAATTTTTATTTTTTGGCTGTACCACAGGACATGTGGGATTTTAGTTCCCTGACCAAGGATTGAACCTACACCACCTGCATTAGAAGGGCAGAGTCCTAACCACTGGACCACCAGGGAAATCCCAAGGTTTTGCTAAGTTGATAGTTGACTCTGCTTGGAAAAAAGTGACCCCAAGTCCCTTATTTCCTCTTGCTGCTGCTGCTGCTAAGTCGCTTCAGTGTTGTCCGACTCTGCGTGACCCCAGAAACGGCAGTCCACCAGTCTCCCCTGTCCCTGGGATTCTCCAGGCAAGAACACTGGAGTGGGTTGCCATTTTCTTCTCTAATGCATGAAAGTAAAAAGTGAAAGTGAAGTCACTCAGTCGTGTCTGACTCTTCGCGACCCCATGGACTGCAGCCCACCAGGCTCCTCCATCCGTGGGATTTTCCAGGCAAGAGTACTGGAGTGGGGTGCCATCGCCTTCTCCTATTTCCTCTTAGAGAGGCTGAATTATGGTTTGAACCAACGATATATAGTTGGCTGTTAGAGACAAGCAAGGAGGGACTTCCTTGGTGATCCAGTGGTTAAGACTCTGTGCTCCCAAGTCAGGGTGCCTGGGTTCTATCTCTGGTCAGGGAACTAGGTCTCAGGCCAAACTAAAGATCCCACATACTTTAACTAAGACTTGGTGCAGCCAAATTAAAAAAACTCACAAGATGAAGATTCACGGCAGGATGGTATGGAACACCAAGAATACAATGTGTGCTTCCGGAGAAGGAAAACTGAAAGCCAGGCAGGAAAGTCCTAGGGCCTGGAGCCGTGTGTATCAGTTCTCAGTTCCTGTGTAACAAATTCTCTCCCAAGTTCACACATGAAGGCAAATGTTTATTATTCCAATTTCTCTGGGCAAGAATTAGGGAGTGCTTTGTCTGGGGATTCTGGCTGGGAGTCCCTCATAAGGTTGCTGTCTCTGAAGGCCTGATGGGGACAGGGGTTGGAGCTTCCAGGAACCCCCTCACATGACTCCTCCCCAGCAGGACCGCCCACGGTGCTGCTTGAGCCTCCTTACTACATGGTGGCCAACGCCCCCAGGACAGGCTGGGGAGAGCCTCAGTGCCTTTTACGACCTACTCAGAGGTCTCAGGCCATTGCTTTTGGCATTTTTATTCACTAGGCATGAGTCAAGTCTAGTCCACACTCTAAGGGAAGAGAATTGTTGTTCAGTCACTAAGTCATGTCCGACTCTTTGCAACCCCATGGACTGCAGCACACCAGGCTCCCCTGTCCTTCACTGTCTCCTGGAGTTTGCTCAAATTCATGTCTGTTGAGTCAATAATGGCATCCAACCATCTCATCCTGTGTTGCCCCATTTCTTCTTGCCTTCTGTCTTTTCCAGCATCAAGGTCTTTCATAATGAATCAGCTCTTCACCTCAGGTGGCCCAAGTATTGGAGCTTCAGCATCAGTCCTTCCAATGAATATTCAGGGAAGAGATTTAGGCTCCACCAAAGAGAAGAGTGGCAAGAAATCTGTGGACCTCCTTTGGAAACCTCCCCTTCCCCCAGACCTTGGGCACGTGTCCCAGCTCCTGTGCCTCTGTTTCCTCTTCAGTCAGAGTACATTGGTCTTGTAGGGCGGTTGTGATCATAGGTTAGGTAACATGTGTGAATATCATTTAGTGCAATGCCTGCCACATAGACTTCCCAGGTGGGCTTCCCAGGTACAGCCAGTGGTAAAGAACACCCCTGCCAATGCAGGAGACATGGGGATCAATCCCTGGGTTGGGAAGATCCCCTGGAGTAGGAAATGGCAACCCATTCCAGTATTCTCACCTGGGAAAGAGGAGCATAGCGGGCTCCAGTCCATGAGGCTGCAAAGTTGCACACAGCTGAGTGATTGAACACAGACATCTATCTGCTACACACGCTTGTTGACTTACTGAAGGCATTTCTCCAGGTACTTCCGTTCTCTTGAGAAATGATATATCACCTGGAGCGCTCAAGCTAGAACTCCCTGGCGCTCGTGGTCAGGGTGGAGAGTAGGATGACTTGCTTTCTTCGTACATATTGGGCTGTGCTTGTTCTTGTCCTGGCTCCCTTTCCGGTACTCGGCCACTTCTTCCAGAGGGACTCCAGGTTCCACACCTTGGTGGATACCACCTTACCTTCTACTGTCACTGGTGCAGTTTGGCACCCGTTGGGAGAAAACCCACACAGCAGGGGATGCAGAGGGGAAGTGGAAGTAATGGCCTTGAGGGTGTAGACAAGCTCATTGGATAGAAGGCACAGACTGGGCAAAGTCCCTGGGGCAAGGTCGTGTCTGTGTGTTTGAGGAACAGGCTAATGTGGCTGGAACAGGAGGAAGGAGCTCAGGACACACAGCAAAGAGTGGGTGGGGCCAGGTCGTGAGGGGCTTATGCTTATCCACTGTTTAGCCAGTGGAAGTCTAGGGTGCAGCCCAGGTCAGGTTTCAGCAGCCAGCCCTAGGACAAGGTCTGGGAGATCTCTGCTTAGCCCAGAGGTGGTGCAGGTAGTAAAGAATCTGCCTGCCAAAGCAGGAGACATAAGAGACATGGGTTCAATCCCTGGGTTAGGAAGATTCCCTGGAGGAGGAAATGGCAACTCTCTCCAGTATTTTTGCCTAGAGAATCTCATGAAGCAAGAAATCTGGTAGGTTATAGTCCATGGGATCGCAAAGAGTTGAACACAAATGGAGTGGCTTAGCACACCCAGAGGGGATGCAGGTGGCCTAATCCTAAGTGCACTTCTAAAATGTGACTTTTAATGGGCCTTTTAAAAAATGCGGACCATTAACAAATTATTAATTTTTGGCTGTGCTGGGTCTGTTGCTGCGAGGCCTTCTCTCTAGTTGTGGTGAGTGGATGCTGCGCTCTAATTGTGGGGCGCGGGCCTCTCGTTGCGGTGGCTTCTCTTGTTGCAGAGCGTGGGCTCTAGGGCACACAGGCTTCAGTAGCTGCGCTCCTGGGCTCTCACGCACAGGACTGATTGTTGTGGTGCCTGGGCTTAGCTGCTCCAAGGCATGTGGGATTTTCCTGGATCAGGGATCTAACCCGAGTCTCCTGCATTGGTAGACGGATTCTTTACCACTGAGCCACCAGCAAAGCCCTAATGTGGACCATTTTTAAAGTCTTTATGGAATTTGTTACAATGTTGCTTCTGTTTTATGTTTTGCTTTTTGGATGCCAGGCATGTGACATCTTAGCTCCCCAACCAGGGATCAACCCTGAGGCCCTGCATTGGAAGGGGGAGTCTTAAACAGTGGATCGCCAGGGAAATCCCCCATGTACATTTTTGGAGGAGGCACTGTCAGCATTATCAGGCAGACTGGGTGGAGGTTGCGAGAAAGGCCTCAGGAAGACCTCAGGCGGTGGTGGTCTGAGTGCTGATGAGCATGGAGTTTCTGTCTGAGGCGGGGAAACCTGGGAGGAACAGGTATCCTTGGGGCCGAGAAGGGCTGTCAGTTGGGCGTGTGTCAGACCCAGGACGTTTGTCAGTCACTGGCCTGTGGTAACAAATAGCCATCAGTTGGGCAGCTTGAGACGGCTCATGTCTATCATCTCCTGGTCTCTGGGGGTCAGGAGTCTGGGCATGGCTTAGCTGGGTCCCCTGCTCAGGGTCGCACGAGGCTGCGGTCAGAAGGCTGGCTGGGCTGTGTTCTCATCTGAAGGCTGGATAGGGAAGGATCCACTTCCTAACTGGTGCAGGTGACCAAGGGTCTGGCTGGTGGGCACCCTCAGCTCCTAGAAGCACCCAGAGCTCCTCCCCACACAGGCTCTTCCAATAAACTCACCCTTTCAGCAGGCCAGCCAGGAAGGTCTTCAGTCTGCTAAGATGGGTGTCTTATATGATATAATTTAATCCTGACAGTGATATCACATCTGCCATATCCTACTGCCATTTTTTTTTTTCTTTTTGACCATGGGATCATGGTCAGCTCATGGGGTCTGGTTCCCTGACCAGAGATTGTAACCAGATAAAGAGCGAAGTTCTAACCATTGGACCACCAGGGAAGTCCCCACTTTGTTGTTGTTCAGTTGCTAAGTCCTGTCTGACTTTTTGTGACCCCATGAACTGCAGCACACTAGGCTTCCCTGTCTTTCACTATCTCCTGGAGTTTGTTCAAGTTCATATCCATTGAATCGATGGTGCTGTTTAGCCATCTCATCCTCTGCCACCTCCTTCTCCTCTTGCATTCAATCTTTCCCAGCATCAGAGTCTTTTCCAATGAATCAGCTGTCTGCATCAGGTGGCCAAAGTATTGGAGCTTCAGCATCAGTCCTACCAGTGAATATTCAGGGTTGATTTCCTTTAGGATTGACTAGTTTAATCTCCTTGCAGTTCAAGGGACTCTCACGAGTCCCCATATCCTACTGCTAAGAAACTTAACACAGGTCCTGACCACACTCAAGGGGAGGTGATCACACAGGTGTGCGGGTCACCTCAGGTCACCTGGAAGGAGGTTCCAGAAGCTAACTCAAGTGGGGCATTCAGAAGATAAATCTGGCCTGGAGCTTGGAGATGTCAGGGTGTTATTGAAACCACAGACTGGATGGGATCATGGGGCAAGGTGCATATCTGCAGGTAGTCCACGAGAATATTTATTTAATATTCTTTAAATGGTCTACAGTTTTCTTCTGATTTTTTAAAATAACAGCTGTATGGAGATATAATTTACATTTCATAAAATTCATCAATGTAAACCAGTTCAGTGGTTTTGGATATCTTCACAAATATATGCAACCATCCCCACAATCAATTTTGGAACATTTTAATTAAAAAAATTTTTAATTTATTTTTGTTTTTGGCTTTGACTTCATTGCTGTGTGGGCTTTTCTCTAGTTGTGGCGAGCAGGGGCTACACTTTAGCTGTGGTGCGAGGACTGGTCATTGTGATGACCTCTAGAACGCAGTCTCAAAGAGGGCACGGCTGATTGTGGTGCACGGGCTTAGTTGCTCCGAGGCATGTGAGATCTTCCCAACCTAGGGATGGAACTTGTGTCTCCTGCATTGGCAGGCAGATCCTCACCCATTGGACCACCAAGAAAGTCGCTAGAACATTTTCTTTTTTAATCTGTGAATCTACTTTTTAAACCTAAAAGCTTTTTGAAAATGAAAACTTAGTTGCTGACGGGCACCGACAGAAAACGAATAAGAGAGTGGAACTAAAAAACAAAATGACTGAGGAAAAAGTCAGACAGTGCTACTGAATCGTGACCATCCTTGGGGGTCCAGACTGAGGGACGGTAAGCAGGACCCTCACCTTGGGCCCAGAGTTTAAGGGGATGCCAAGAAGCTCAAGATCGAGAGAAGTGATATCACAGTGCAATAATAGACACACCCAGTGAATGCAAGAGAAAGCCTAAGAAGCAAAATCCCAACATTTGAAGCAAAGATGACACACGGAGGGCTGGGGTGGGGAGCAAGAGAGAAAGGTGAGTGAGTGCAGTGTGGGAGCCTGCCTTTATGTAAAATGTTGCTGTTTGATTGGTCATGGATTTCTTGGTGTTAATTTTGAGTTTTGATTTCAGGAAATACTATTGATCTTTAAGGGCTTCCCAGGTGGTGCTAGTGGTAAAGAACCCACTTGCCAATGCAGGAGATGAAGAGATGTGGGTTCGATCTGTGGGTGGGGAAGA
The DNA here is from genome assembly GCA_006408675.1 of Madoqua kirkii. Lineage (NCBI taxonomy): Eukaryota > Metazoa > Chordata > Mammalia > Artiodactyla > Bovidae > Madoqua > Madoqua kirkii. Next base: position 8,230 of record SJYC01109705.1, read on the forward strand.
CCCCCTGGAGGAGAGCACGGCAACCCACACCAATATTTTTGCCTGGAGAATCCCCATGGACAGAAGAGCCTAGTGGATATAGTCCCTGTATGAAGTCACAAAGAGTTGGACATGCTGAGCATACATACAGTTGATTTACAATGTTGTGTTAGCTTCAGGTGTACAGCAAAGTGACTCAGTTATAAATACACAAATATCCACTATTGTTTAGGTTCTGTTCCCATACAGGTCATTACAGAGTATTAAATGGAGTTCTCTGTGCTGTGCTGCTGCTGCTGCTGCTAAGTCACTTCAGTCGTGTCCGACTCTGTGCGACCCCATAGACAGCAGCCCACCAGGGTCCGCCGTCCCTGGGATTCTCCAGGCAAGAGCACTGGAGTGGGTTGCCATTGCCTTCTCGGCTGTAGTGTACAGTAGGTCCTTATTAGTTAATCTGTTTTCTGTGTAGCCATGTGTGTATGTCAGTCCCTATCATCTCGTTGACGGAGGAGGTGATTGGTGTCCCCTGAGGCTGTTGTCTCATCACCCCACCCCCGCTCGGCCTGGCTTCTTCCCGGAGGCTCTGTAGTGAGGTTCACTCTCGTTGGAAACAGGCTCTGGCAGCATTTGAGAGGCGGTGAGAACACACTGGCTTTACATTGAGCCACTGCGCAGTACATTGGGAGGCTGGAAATAGACACTGTTCCTGCCTCATTCACAAGGACAGCTCAGCTCTTGGGGTACGCTGGCTGAGCCCTTCCATGTGTGTGCGCATGTTCAGTCATGTCCAACTCTGTGATCCCATGGACTGTAGTCCACCAGGCTCCTTTATCCATGGGATTCTCCGAGCAAAAATACTGGAGTGGGTTGCCGTGCCCTCCAGGAGATCTTCCCGACCCAGAGATCAAACCCGCATCTCCTGCATTACCAAGAGTGCCACCTGAAAAGCTCAAGCCCTTCCTTGGGAACCCGTAGATGGCTCCAAACCCTCCCTGGCACATGAAGACAGAGGGGGATAGGGGGACCAAATGTCCTGGTTTCCAGGTTCAATGTGGAAGAGCCTCAGGTGACCTGGGATGATTTGTCACCCCATATTGTTCACCCCATCACTGCCTTGGTGGGGCGAGAGTTGGGCTGTGGGATGACAGTGGTGTATGTTCCGGGGAGGGGGCTGATGCAGCTGCCGGCTCAGCTGGGGACCTGGGTGCTGAGCTTCACAGTTTGGATCTGCAGTCTCTGTGTTCTGATAGTAGATTCTACCCCTTTTTCCTTTTTTTTTTTTTTAATTTCTTTTTTAAACTGTTAAATTTCATATTGGAGTCTAGATGATTGACACTATTTGGCTCAGTGGTAAAGAATTCACCTGCCAATGCAAGAGACTCAGGAGACTCGGGTTCAGTCTCTGGGTTGAGAAGGTTTCCTGGAGGAGGAAATGGCAACCCACTCCAATGTTCTTGCCTGGGAAATCCCATGGACAGAGGAGCCTGGTGGGCTACAGTCCAGGGGGTTGCAAAAAGTCAGACACAACTGAACGACTATTGCTAGTTGACTGAAATATTGTGTTAGTTTCAGGTGTATAGCAAAGTGATTCAGTTATACACATACATATACCTATTCTTTCCTAAACTCTTTTTCCATTTAGGTTATTACATAATATTGAGTACAGGTCTCTGCTCTACACAGTAGGTCTTTGTTGGTTATCCATTCTACTTTTTAAAGTGTGTCGATTTTTAAAATTGGACTAGAATTTCTGTTTGGCTGTGCTGGGTCTTCTCTAGTTGCAGCGAGCAGGGGCTGCTCTCTAGTTGTGGTGCCTGGGCTTCTCTTGCTGCGGAGCACAGGCTGTAGGGTTGAAGGCTTCCGCAGCCGTGGCTCAAGGGCTTAGTTGTGGCTCGGCATGTGGGATCTTCCTGGCCCAGGGATTGAACCTGTGTCCCCTGCATTGGCAGGCAGATTTTCATCCACTGTACCACCAGGGAAGTCCACATGTATCTATTCTTTTATAAATTCACTACCCATTTAGGTTGTTATATAATATTGAGCCGAGTTCCCTGTCCTCTACCATAGGCCCTTGTTGGTTATCCATTCTGGTTTTTAAAATATTATTTATTTATTTGGCTGCACAGGATCTTAGTTGTGGCATGAGAACTCTCAGTGGGATCTAGTTCCTTGACCAGAGATCACACTGGAGGCCCCTGCATTGGGAGCATGGGGTCCCAGCCACTGGACCACCAGGGAAGTCCCCTGTGTAGTCCAGATAGAGCAGTGTGTACATGTCAGTCCTGAACTCCCTGACTGTCCCTCCTCCCCAGCCCTTTCCTTCTCCGTCCCTGTGTCTGGGCTCATGTTTCGGGTCCCAGAGCCAGCGCGGATCCTTTTGGAAGTTTTCAAGGATCATTCCTGTAACTGGGTATGGCGTTTTCCACCTACTCATTTCTCTTGCTTCACTGCCTCTGAGTCGTTCTTCAGATCTGTCTGGGTGTTTTCACATATCTCTCAAGCCCAGGTGGTAACTTATCCTCCAAAGTTGCTTTTAGAAAACTAAATTGGGCTTCATCCTGTCAAGGGTGCTCTCTCGCCCGAGGTCACCGAGTGGAGCCAGCAGTCTCCTATTCCCTCTTATCTTCCCTCCTTCTACTCTGCTTTTGTATTCCACCCCTGATCTTTGCAAAAAATAAAAATGAAGCCAATTCTAGAAGATATTTGGCTGTCTGAGATTAGGGGCTCGAAGGATCTTCTTGGATCTTCCACCCCCTTTGCCTCTGGCCCCAGTGAAACACCTGCTTGTCCCAGCCAGGCTGTCTCCATTACATCTGAGTGAAAGGGAGGAGAGACATCCAAACAGCTTTGTTTTTTGATCTACCCAGCCCCAAATAATTTGTCTAAGCTGACTTTTTAAAAAAAATCCTAAATGCACTAAAGTCCATCTTTTTTTTTTTTTTGGCTGAACAGCACAGTATGTGGAATCTTAGTTCCCCAACCAGGATAGAACCCACGCCTCCCTTGCAGTAGAAGCACAGAGTCCTAGCCACTGGGCCACCAGGGGAGTTCCCTGGACTTTACATCTTGCTCAAAACTTTATTTCAATTTAGAAATAATGGGTATTTAGGGAAAACTAGGTTTCAAATGGACTTTACATGATGACTGAAGACAAAATTCACTGGAGATCAATCCCACCTTCAATTTTTATACCTCAACATTATATGGAGTATGTACATGTATATTGGAGAAGGAAACGGCAACCCACTCCAGTATTCTTGCCTGGAGAATCCCATGGACGGAGGAGCCTGGTGGGCTACAGTCCACGGAGTTGCAGAGAGTCGGACACAACTGAGCGACTTCACTTATTATATGGAGAGGACTTCCTCGTGGTCCAGTGGCTAAGACTCTGTGCTCCCAGTTCAAGGGGCCGGGGTTTGATCCCTGGTCAGGGAACTAGATCCCACATACTGCAACTAAGGCCTGGAGCAGCCAAATAAATAATAATTTAAAAATTTATATAGAAGATAAAGCGACCCAGAGATGTTGCAGCTCGGAGGGCTTTGGCCCACTTTTTGCAGAGCTAATCAGCAGTTACCGTTTCTCCTTTGGTAAAACTGTCAGCTTTTCACTTGAGCAATAAACACATTTTCAGGACTTCCCTCTTAGTCCACTGGTTAAGACTCCACACTCCCAATTCAGGGGGCCCAGGTATAATCCTTGGCCAGGGTACTAGATCCCAGATGTTGCAACTAAGACCTGGTACAACCAAATAAATAAAAATTAAAAACATTTTTTAAAAGTAAAGAAACAAACACATTTTCTGTGCCAACTATTTGCAAAGACTTGGCAGGGAGATGAGGTAAGGGACAGGTGTGGAGGGCCCAGGTCTGTCCTTGAGTTGATGAGAGTCTGGAAATTTCTCTGAACTGGGAGTACCCACCTGGTACATCTTCACGTCAGGTAGTCAAAGTATTGGTGCTTCAGTATCAGTCCTTCCAATGACTATTCAGGATTGATTTCCTTTAGGATTGGCTGGTTTGATTTCCTTACTGTCCAGTGGACTCTCAGTGATCTCCTCTAGCACCACAGTTCAAAAGCATCAATTTTTCTGTGCTCAGCCTTCTTTATGGTCCAGCTCTCACCTCTGTATATGACTACTGGAAAAATCATAGTTTTGACTAGATGGACCTTTGTCGGCCAAGTGCTCTCTTTGCTTTTTAATATGCTGTCTAGGCTGGTCAAAGGTTTTCTTTTAAGGAGCAAAGAATCTTTTAATTTCATGGCTACAGTCACCATCTGCAGTGATTTTGGAGCCCAAGAAAATAAGGTTTGTCACTCTTCCCATTTTTCCCCATTTATTTGCCAGGAAGTGATGGGACTAGATGCCATGATCTTAGTTTTTTGAATACTGAATTTTAAGCCAGCTTTTCATGGTCCTCTTTCACCTTCATCAAGAGGCTCTTTAGTTTCTCTTCATTTTCTGTCATTAGGGTGGTGTCATCTGCATATCTGAAGTTGTTGGTATTTCTCCTGACAATCTTGATTCCAGCTTGTGATTCACCCAGCCTGGCTTTTCACATGATATATTCTACAAATAAGATAAATAAGCAGGGTAACAATATATAAGCTTGAGGTACTCCTTTCCCAATTTTGGACCAGTCTGTTGTTCCATAACCAGTTCTACCTGTTGCTTCTTGACCTGCATACAGGTTTCTCAGGAGGCAGGTAAGGTGGTCTGGTATTCCCATCTCTTTCAGAATTTTCCACAGTTTATTGTGATCCACATAGTCAAAGGCTTTAGCATAGTCAATGAAGCAGAAGTAGATGTTTTTCTGGAACTGTCTTGCTTTTTCCATGATCCAGCAGATGTTGGCAATTTGATCTCTGGATCTTCTGCCTTTTCTAAATCCAGCTTGAACATCTGAAGTTCCCGGTTTACATACTATTGAAGCTTAGCTTGAAAGATTTTGAGCATTACTTTGCTGGCATGTGGAATGAGTGCAATTGTGTGGTAGTTTGAGCATTCTTTGGGATTGCTCTTCTTTGAGATTGGAATGAAAACTGACCTTTTCCTGTCCTCTGGCCACTGGTGAGTTTTCTAAATTTTCTGGCTTATCGAGTGCAACATTTTAACAGCATCATCTTTTAGGATTTGAAATAGCTCAGCTGGAATTCTATCAGCTCCACGAGTTTTGTTGGTAGTAATGCTTTGTAAGGCCCATTTGACTTCATACTCCAGGAATCTGGCTCTGGGTGAGTGACCACACCGTCGTGGTCAAGTCATTAAGACCTTTTTTTGAACAGTTCTTCTGTGTATTCTTGCCACCTCTGCTTAATATCTTCTGCTTCTGTTAGGTCCATACCATTTCTGTCCTTTGTTGTGTCCATCTTTGCATGAAATGTTCCCTTGGTATCTCAATTTTCTTGATAAGATCGCTAGTCTTTCCCATTCTACTGGTTTTCTATATTTCTTTGCATTGTTCACTCAAGATGGGTTTCTTATCTCTCCTTGCTATTCTCTGGAACTCTGCATTCAGATGGGTATATCTTTCCTTTTCTCCTTTGCCTTTCGCTTCTCTTCTTTTCTCAGCTATTTGTAAAGCCTCCTCAGACAACCATTTTGCCTTTTTAGATTTCTTTTTCTTGGGGATAGTTTTGATCACTGCCTCTTGTACAATGTTAACGAACCTCTGTCCATGAGAGAGGTGGTACCCTAGAACTCAGGAGAAGAGGGGTTAGAGGTTGGTCAGAGGAGGATTCTCCCACCTTGGGGACACATTGAGCTGCAGGGAGAGATGTCCAGGTCCAGGTCAGTCCTGACTGAAGCTCCAGAGCAACTTGAGCTGGAAATTTCTGTTAATACTTGAAGGTTGTCAGTGGATAAGTGATCCTTGCTGCTGTGGGCTCTCCTGGGGAGGAAGAAGGGCTTTTGCACAGACTGGAGTGGATGCCATTTACAAATCATTTGACAGGCTTTATTTTGCGACTGCTTATGCTGTTCATCAGACTTCCCTGGTAGCTCAGACAGTAAAGCGTCTGCCTACAATGCCTGAGACCTGGATTCGAACCCTGGGTCGGGAAGATCTCCTGGAGAAGGAAATGGCAACCTACTCCAGTATGCTTGCCTGGAGAATCCCATGGACAGAGGAGCCTGCTGGGCTACAGTCCATGGGGTCGCAAAGAGTTGGACACGACTGCCTGACTTCACTATCTATTTATCTGTGCTGTCCATCAAGATTTTGCCCAAAAGGAGGCCAGTGAATGAGAACATGAAGACCTGACGTGAGGCTCCTTTGTCTCCAGGGACCCTTTTCAGACTTGGATGGTGCACTTAGCAAGGAGGTTCTCTCCTGACCGTGGGCTGTGCATGGCTCTGCCCAGGCCTCATGGAAACAGGATCCCTGTTATGCAGAGGTGACGCCATCTAGGATTTGGATAAATCTGATGTCATGTTGATCAAGTGGTCTCTTTTTTTACAGTGGTGGGAGAGGTGGTGAAGGGCTGTAGGGTCCCTGTGGAAGTTGTGGCTCCCTACTTTGGTTTATCCAAGATTCATGTAAGAGAGACAACCCCAGCTTGAACCGTTCGAGCCAAGTTTGGCTCCTGTGCCTGGCCAGTCCAGAGAAGACCTGGCCCCAGGCAGGGCTGAGTCACTTTGTCTTGTCCCCTGAGGTCCTTTCCTGGCTGTGCGCCCTACATCCATCCAGCCTCTTCTTTCAGAATTGACCGCATCCTTCTGCCGTTCTTTTGGAGGTCAAGATGGCAGTCGATGGCCTCAAGCCTAGCCATGGCATCTAAGGAGCCCCACTGGGAAGAAGGCTGCGCCCTCCCTCCTGTTGTTAGTTGTGTGAATGTGTTAGTTGGGGGTGGAGGATTGGTTATTGTGATTGGCAGGCCTGGTGTGGACCAGTCACTACTGTGATTAGTATAGTGGGTGGGCCATATGACTGGGGTGGACTTTCCCTTTGGAAAAAGAATTCTAGGAAGACAAAAAGACATGGTCAGCCACTTGCTATAGAAAATTATAACTAAAGGCACAAAGCTGATCAACGACCAGCCAGTAACCGAGGCCTGGAGAGGTTCACTGCCTTGCTGGGGCCATGGAACTAGTTGGGCTGAAGCCAGAATGTGGTCATTGGTCTCTGGTGACTAGCAGTCCTTGCACCTGACCAGAGAGAACAGTGGGGAAAGGGCAGTTCCCATTTTTCAGGTGTTCTTCCTACGAAGATGCTCAATGCCCCCGCTCAACACACAACTCTCTCTTGGCTGAGCACTGTGTGGCATGGCCTGCAAAGAGCCTATATTAGCTTCCTGTTGCTGCTGTAACTTAGGGAGCCTCACGGGGGCTAAATCCCCCTGTGGGCAGGGCCGGTCTCTCTGGAGGCTCCTGCCTTTTCCAGCTTCTAGAGGTGCCGCATCCCTGGACCGCGGCCCCTGCCTCCATCCTCACAGCCAGCAGAGCAGCATCTCCCGTCTCTCTGCCTTTGACCTGCCCCCTCCCTCTTACAGGGGCCCTGTCTCAGGGGCCTTAATCCCACCCGCAGAGTCTCTTCTGCCCTGTAACATGTCCCCGTGGTCCTAGGACTAGGATGGGGGCATCTTTGTGGACATTATCTTCTCTGTCACAGTGTCTAGGCAAAACGCTGTTTCTGTGGAAGTGACTGGAGACACTGTCGGGTATTTTGGACCAAACAGTCATTGTGTTTTCTGAGCTTCGCTTGTTCCAAGGCAGATTTCAGAATCTGATTTTTATCTGCCCTACACCAGACCTGCCAACATCTGGATGCGGTTTCTGTGCCCTTCTAGGGAGGCCGCTTCAGGGTCATGCCAGGGCATGAATGCGCTGGTGCGCGTCCAGGCCAGAATTTGTAGGACTCCTAGCTGGGGCAGGGCTGCCAGCAGCCTGGCCTGTCCTGGGTTTCCTCGTTTGTTCACAGATAATCCCTCTTGGCCTTCACATTCTGGGTGTCTCTGTCTGTGAACAGTTTTCCCTTCTCTACTTCTGGCAGATGTCAGTTCCTCTCTCTCAATTCCTTTCAGTTTTTATTGGGGTAGATGTGTGTGTGCTTAGTGGCTCGATTGTGTTTGACTTTTTGACCCCATGAACTGTATTGTGCCAGGCTGCTCTGTCCATGAAATTCTCCAGGCAAGAATACTGGAGTGGGTTGCCATGCCCTCCTCCAGGGGATCTTCCCAACCCAGGGATCGAATCCAGATCTCCCACATTGCGGAGGGATTCTTTACCATCTGAGCTACCCGGGTAGATTATACATAATGTAGAATTCACCATCGTAACTGTTTTTAGGTGCACAGCTTCGTGGCACTAAGCACATTCACATGGTTGTGCAACCATCCCCATCATCATCTCTAGAACTTTCTCATCTTCCCAAGCTAAACCTCCACTCTCATTAAACACTGACTCCCAGTCCCCTCCGCCAGCCCCTGGCCCCATCATCTACTTCCTGTCTCTGTGGGCCTGGCTCCTCCAGGACCTCCTGTGAGTGGAATCAGTATTTGTCCTTCTGTGTCTGCTTCTGTCACTGAGCATCATGTTCTCAAGGCTCATCCTTGAGAACATGGTAGCAGGTATCTGACTCTCCTTCCTTTTTAAGACTGAGGAACATTCCACTGTATGGATGGACCACATTGTGTTTATCCATCATCCAGCAATGGACACTTGGCTTGCTTCTGCCTTTGGCCAGTGTGAATATGCTGCTGTGAACATAGGTGTGCAAATATCTGTTTGAGACCCTGCTTTTTGGTCTTTTGGGTGTGTGTATACCTAGGAGTCAGCTTACTGCAGCAGATGGTTGTTCTGTGTTTAATGTTTTGAGAACCCTCCAGACTGCTTCCCTGTTGGCTACACCAGTTTGCGTTCCCAGTGACAGTGCGTGACGGGGCTGATTGCCCCATATCCTTGCCAGCGCTTGCTATCTTTTGGTTTTTGACGATAAGCATCCTAATGGGCATATACCCTCTCTTTTTGACACTTTTCCTTTGTGAGGCTGGTGGGGAGAGCAGCACGGTCAGAGGTCACAGTCTCTGTGCAGGACTGTCCTCGATTCTGAGGTCATTTGCAAGTTGAGGGATGTACTGGGTGAATGTGTCCCCACCTTTGCCGTCCTAACCCCCAGCACCTCTGGAGGTGCCCTCTTTTGGATATAGGGTCTTTGTAGATATAGTCAGGTTAAAATGAGGTCATCAGGGTGGGCTTTAATTCAGTACAACTGCTGTCCTCATACCAAGGGGACGTTTGGACACTGGGAGAAGGCGGTGTAGAGATGGAGGCAGAGACAGAGTTATGCTGCCACAAGCCAAGTGACATCAGAGGCCACCAGCCACCCCCGGAAGCCTGGAGAGAGCCTGGAACAAGTCCTCCCTTGTGGCTGCAGAGGGAGCAACCCTGCTGACATGCTGACCTCTGATTCTTGACCTCCAGAACTGGGAGTCAACGAGCGTCTCTTATATAAGACCCCGTGCTTGTGATGCTTTGTTATGGCCAACCCAGGAAGCTAATAAGCAGGAGTGGTTCCCAAAACCACCGTGAGGTTTGACAATTCACTAGAAAGACTCAGAAATCACTAAGTACTGTCATAGGCACAGTTATGGTTTAAGATTAGCTGTAACAGTTAGAGGGATAAAGATTATGAATTAAGGGATTTCCCTGATGGTAAAAGACCTTGATGCTGGGGAAGACTGTAGGCAGGAGAAGAAAGGGGCAACAAAGGATGAGATGGTTGGATGGCATCAATGGCTCAGTGGATATCAGTTTGAGCAAACTCCAGGAGAATCTCCCACATTGCGGAGGGATTCTTTACCATCTGAGCTACCCGGGTAGATTATACATAATGTAGAATTCACCATCGTAACTGTTTTTAGGTGCACAGCTTCGTGGCACTAAGCACATTCACATGGTTGTGCAACCATCCCCATCATCATCTCTAGAACTTTCTCATCTTCCCAAGCTAAACCTCCACTCTCATTAAACACTGACTCCCAGTCCCCTCCGCCAGCCCCTGGCCCCATCATCTACTTCCTGTCTCTGTGGGCCTGGCTCCTCCAGGACCTCCTGTGAGTGGAATCAGTATTTGTCCTTCTGTGTCTGCTTCTGTCACTGAGCATCATGTTCTCAAGGCTCATCCTTGAGAACATGGTAGCAGGTATCTGACTCTCCTTCCTTTTTAAGACTGAGGAACATTCCACTGTATGGATGGACCACATTGTGTTTATCCATCATCCAGCAATGGACACTTGGCTTGCTTCTGCCTTTGGCCAGTGTGAATATGCTGCTGTGAACATAGGTGTGCAAATATCTGTTTGAGACCCTGCTTTTTGGTCTTTTGGGTGTGTGTATACCTAGGAGTCAGCTTACTGCAGCAGATGGTTGTTCTGTGTTTAATGTTTTGAGAACCCTCCAGACTGCTTCCCTGTTGGCTACACCAGTTTGCGTTCCCAGTGACAGTGCGTGACGGGGCTGATTGCCCCATATCCTTGCCAGCGCTTGCTATCTTTTGGTTTTTGACGATAAGCATCCTAATGGGCATATACCCTCTCTTTTTGACACTTTTCCTTTGTGAGGCTGGTGGGGAGAGCAGCACGGTCAGAGGTCACAGTCTCTGTGCAGGACTGTCCTCGATTCTGAGGTCATTTGCAAGTTGAGGGATGTACTGGGTGAATGTGTCCCCACCTTTGCCGTCCTAACCCCCAGCACCTCTGGAGGTGCCCTCTTTTGGATATAGGGTCTTTGTAGATTAGTCAGGTTAAAATGAGGTCATCAGGGTGGGCTTTAATTCAGTACAACTGCTGTCCTCATACCAAGGGGACGTTTGGACACTGGGAGAAGGCGGTGTAGAGATGGAGGCAGAGACAGAGTTATGCTGCCACAAGCCAAGTGACATCAGAGGCCACCAGCCACCCCCGGAAGCCTGGAGAGAGCCTGGAACAAGTCCTCCCTTGTGGCTGCAGAGGGAGCAACCCTGCTGACATGCTGACCTCTGATTCTTGACCTCCAGAACTGGGAGTCAACGAGCGTCTCTTATATAAGACCCCGTGCTTGTGATGCTTTGTTATGGCCAACCCAGGAAGCTAATAAGCAGGAGTGGTTCCCAAAACCACCGTGAGGTTTGACAATTCACTAGAAAGACTCAGAAATCACTAAGTACTGTCATAGGCACAGTTATGGTTTAAGATTAGCTGTAACAGTTAGAGGGATAAAGATTATGAATTAAGGGATTTCCCTGATGGTAAAAGACCTTGATGCTGGGGAAGACTGTAGGCAGGAGAAGAAAGGGGCAACAAAGGATGAGATGGTTGGATGGCATCAATGGCTCAGTGGATATCAGTTTGAGCAAACTCCAGGAGATGATGAAGGACAGTGAAGTCTGACGTTCTGAAGTCCGTGGGGTCGCAGGGAGTCAAATACGACTGAACAACTGAGCAACAACTGGTGGTCCAGTGGATGCAACTCCTTGCTTCTAATACAGGGGTCCCAGGTCCATCCCTGATTGGGGAGCTAGATCCCACAAGCCACAAGTAAGACCTGATGCAGCTAAATAAGTTAATAAAAATATTAACAAAAATAAGATGATGAATTAAGATCAACTAAAAGGAGAGAGACATAGCACTGAGTCTAGCTGTCTGAGTCCCTCTGGGCTGCCATTCCAAAATACCAAGACTGGGCAGCTGATACACAACAGACATTTATGTCTGAGTACTGGGGGCTGGAAATCCAGCATCGAGGCACCGGCAGGTCCAGTGCCTGCTGAGGCCCTGCTCTTGGCTCATTGAGGCCATCTCTTTGCTGTGTCTTCTCATGGCAGAAGGTCCAGGGAGGTCTGTGGGGTACAATGCCATATTAGTTTCTGCTGTACAGCAAAGTGAATCAGCTGTATGTATATACCTACTGGTGGTGCTGCTGGTAAAGAAGCCACCTGCCAGTGCAGGGGACATTAGAGATGAAGCTTTGACCCCTGGGTCAGGAAGATCCCCTGGAGGAGGAAATGGCAACCCACTTCAGTATTCTTGCTGGAGAATTTCATGGACAAAGGAATATGATGGGCTGCAGTCCATAAGGCTGCAAAGAGTCAGACACAACTGAAGCAACTTAGCATGCATCTTCTCTTTTTTGGATTTCTGTCCCATTTAGGTCACCACAGAGCACTGAGTTCCCTGTGTGATACAGTAGATTTTCATTAGTTATTCATCTCATTTCTTTAAAAAAATTTTTAATAACATTCTATTTAGCCCAATATAGTCTAGATATCTTTTAACATATAGTCAGTATAAAGACTGTAAGATGTTTTACACTCTTCGTCTCTCTTTTTTTTTCACACTGTCTCGGACTCCAGTGTGCATTTTTTGCTTATAGCATACCTTAACTTATTTTAAGTGCCCAGTAGTCAAATGTGGCTAGTTGTTTTTTTCGTTACTAAGTTGTGTCTTGACTTTTTGTGACCCCATGACCGTAGCCCGCCAGGCTCCTCTGTCCATGGGATTTCCCAGGCAAGAATGCTGGAGTGGGTTTCCATTTTCCTCTCCTCTGGGTTCCCTTTATACGGGCACTAATCTCATTCCTGGGGAGCCCCATCCTCATCACTTCCCAAAGGCCCCCACCTCCAAATATCATCCTGTGGGGGGTTAGGGTTTTAACATCTGCATTGGGAGTGGGGGACACAAACAAGAAGTTCCATGTCCTCTCCTTGCCGTGTATTCTCCCGGCATTGTTGTGAGACAACACATGTGAAGCATTGCCCGTCAGAGTGGCTCCCCAAGCTCCAGGGCACAGAGCTTTCACTGGGCACAGCTGATTCACTGACTGACTCATCAGTCATCCACATGGTTGACCTCAGTCTCCCAGAGACCACTTCCCAGAACTGGGGGCAAAGGCCGAAGTTTATTTCTGTTTGCTTGTTTGTTTTTAGAGTGTTTATTTTATCCACCCCCCTACACTGTTTTGTCATTAAGTCATAGAATAGGGACTTCCCTAGCAGTCCAGTGGTTAAGACTCCATGCTTCCAAAGTAGGGGATATGGGTTCAATCCCTGGTCAGGAAACTAAGATCCCACGTGCCATGTGGCACAACCAGAAAAAAAAATAACAGTCATACAGTATGAGGATAGCTTCCCAGATGCTGCTAGTGATAAAGAACCTGCCTGCCAGTGTAGGAGACAGAAAAGACAGGTTTAATTCTTGGGTCGGGAAGATCCCCTGAAGGAGGACACGGCAACCCACTTCAGTATTCTTGCCTGGAGAATCCCATGAACAGAGGAGCCTGACGGGCTACAGTCCATGCGGTCGCAAAAAGTTGGACATAACTGAGCAACTAACACTTTCAGTTTTTACTTTCATATTCACTATCATTCAGTTCTAAATAATTTTTAAACCTTCAGTTCAGTTGCTCATTCATGTCCGACTCTTTGTGATCCCATGGACTGCAGCATTCCAGGCTTCCCTGTCCATCACCAACTCCCGGAGCTTGCTCAAACTCATGTCCATCCAGTCTGTGATCCAGTCTGTTTTCAATTATTTTATGTCTGAGTTTTAAGCATATAAAATATTGTCATATATATTGTTTTATAATCTCAGATGGTTTCACTTTCAGAATGTCTTCAGTATCTTTTTCTGCTGATTCTTGCTGATTTTTTTTCTTAGTGTGTTTTGCAATTTTGACACTGAGAACTTATCCTTAGCACGCTTTTATCTGTTGGAATCCTGCAGAATCTAAGATGAGGGTGTGTCTCTCTTAAAAAGTTTTGTCTAACTTTGTTTTTCTGCCCTTTACCCATTGGGTTTGACTGCTTAAAAGCAGAAGAGTAACTGGGTTTTCCTGGTGAAAGATCAGTCTGGCTCTAATGTGGATAATGAAGTGGAGAGTCCAAGTTATTGCAATAATTCAGATTTGAGGTGGTGACAACTTGCATTAGGCAGTATGGATGAAGACAAAAGATGAACCCTAGACCAAGGGTCACCATATTATGGCACTCAGATTAACCCCAGCCAGTTGCCTATTTCATGGGAACGTAGCCATACCTGTGTGTTTACACGTGCCTGATGCTGCTTTTCGGAGAAGGCAATGGCGCCCCACTCCAGTACTCTTGCCTGGAAAATGCCATGGATAGAGGAGCCTGGTAGGCTGCAGTCCATGGGGTCGTGAAGAGTCGGACAGGACTGAGTGACTTTACTTTCACTTTTCACTTTCATGCATTGGAGAAGGAAACGGCAACCCACTCCAGTGTTCTTGCCTGGAGAATCCCAGGGACGGGGAACCTGATGGGCTGCTGTCTATGGGGTCGCACAGAGTCGGACACGACTGAAGCGACTTAGCAGCAGTAGCAGATGCTTTTATGATGTGACAGTTGTATTAATAGTAGACTGTGGGACTACAAAGCTGAAAATCATCCTCTGGCTCTCTGCATATGAAGTTTAGTGCCCCCTGTTTTAGAGAATGCAGGATATTGAATCTGCAGGACTTGGTGATAGACATGGTCTGAAGAGACTAATTACACTCATCCCTCACTGTCTGAGGGACACTGAAACCCAGAGATGCTCAAATCCCTTATATAAAATGACTTAGTGATTGCATATAGGGGCCTCCCAGGTAGCTCAGTGGAAAAGAATCCACTTGCCAATGCAAGAGACACAAGAGATGCAGGTTTGATACCTGGGTCAGGAAGATCCCCTGGAGGAGAGCATAGCAATCCACTCCAGTATTCTTGCCTGGAGAATCCCATGGACAGAGGAGCCTGATGGGCTACAGTCCATGAGGTCGCAAAAAGTTGGATGGGACTGAGCAAGTAACACACATACACACATACACACACACACACACACACACACTGAGATGTGGGGCTTATGTGGCTAAAACAGAGAAATCCCAGGGAAACTGAGACTGTTGGTCACTGTAGGTGTTGGAAAGATATCGAGAGGGAGCTGGAAGTGCTGTCTGAATTTGTGTGAAGCTCAACAGCTCTCTGTTGCTGTCAGCAGCCCCTGGCTGATAGCCAGAAGAAAGAGGGGGCCTCAGCCCAACAAGCACAAGGAACCAGCTTCTGGCTGCAGCAGGGAGCTCGGGAGCAGATCCTCCCTGGTTGAGCCTCTGGATGAGAATGCTACCCAGCTCACACTTTTTTTTCTGCACTGCACAGCTTGTTGA
Organism: Madoqua kirkii; assembly: GCA_006408675.1. Taxonomy (NCBI): domain Eukaryota; kingdom Metazoa; phylum Chordata; class Mammalia; order Artiodactyla; family Bovidae; genus Madoqua; species Madoqua kirkii. The sequence goes on from SJYC01109705.1 coordinate 23,342, forward strand.
ATCTTAGCTCTTCTAGCAGGAATTGAACCCATGCCACAGCAGTGAAAGGTCCTAATCTTTGGACCTTCAGGGAACTCCCCCAGCTAATGCTTTGTTTGCAGCTGAGTGAGACCCAGCAGAGGACCCCTAAAATGTGCCAGATTCCTGACCTGCAGAAACCGTGAGATAATGAAGATGCATTGTTTTAAGCAGCTATGTGTGTGATAACTTGTTACGTGGCAGCAGCTGACTAACACACCTCCTCTAAGAGGGCCTGGCTTGCTCCCTCCTGCCACAGGGCTTTTACATATTTTGTTCTTACTGTATGGACATCTACTGCTTCCACTAGGCACTGGCTGGATTCCTATTTATCCTTCAGAACTCATGTAACTCAACCCTCTATCAGGAAGCCTCCCCTGACCCCTGTCTAGATCAAAGCTTCCTTTTGACAGAGACCCAAAGCCCCATGGACGCAGCCATTATTGTAGCCACAATTTTAATTTACTTGGGTCTCTGTCACTAAGACTTATGCTCTGTGAGCTGAGAATCACATCTGTCTAATTAAGGGCTGAGTACCCAGCACAGAGCAGCCAGCCTGGCCAGTCGTAAATATCAGATTGATGGAGACAGTGAATGGAGCTTCTATGTTCAATGCTAAATAGCAGCGGGGCCCCTCTGTGCCCTAATGATGGTGATGACAAGACAATTTGGAGAACACAGGAATCCTTAGAAAACCCAAGGGGTAGGGGGTGACAGGGCCAGCTGGTGTTGAATGAACGTAGTGTGTGTGTTTGTGGGAGGGGCTGTCAATGAGCTCATACACTACATTCGTGTTTCCAGCCCCAATCACAAAAGTGAATCTTGGTGTCTTTGTCCTTAAAACATTTCATCAAGTGATTCTTAGAGCTTCTCTGGCTCCTCAGACAGCAATTCAGCTCAAGTGTAAGAATAAACGGGTGAGCATTGTACGACCTTGCTCCCCACCCCTGCACTACTCCCCTTTCTTACCAACTCTGGATGGGTGGAGAGGTGCAGAGTGGCTGTTCCCAGTAGGACGTGTTACCTGGATCGGATAGGACATTCTGTCTGGGCCCCGGGGTGGGGTTCCAGATTTAACAATAAACATACAGCACACCCAGATAAATGTGAATTTCAGGCAAACAACAAATACATTTTAGGGAGACTTCCCCGGCAATCCAGTGGCTAAGACTCTGTGCTCCCAATTCAGGGGGCCTGGGTTCGATCCCTGGTCAGGGAACTAGATCCTGCATGCTGCAACTGAGATCCAACATAGCCAAATAAATGACTTGAATACAAAATTTTAACATGCTTTTTCTTAATACAAGTATGTTCTAAATTTTGCACAAGACATGTTAGGAACTGTGTGTGTCAGGTTCTCTAGAGAAAGAGAACCAGTAGAATGAAGAGGAAGACAGACAGAGAGGCCGGAATTAGCTCAGTCATGGGAGCTGGCAAATGCAGAATCTGCAGGGCAGGCTGGAGACCTTGGGAAAAGCTGATGCTGCAGCTCAAGCACAAAGGGCACCTGGAGGCAGTATTCTCCCTTCTTTGGGGGGAAACCTTGATCTTTTCTCTTAAGGCCTTCAACTGATTGGTACAGCACACCCACACTACAGAAGCTCATCTGCTTTACTCAACATCAACTAGTTAAATGTTAATTATGTCTTCACAGCAATGTCAAGAACCATGTTTGGTCAAAACCCGGCATCATGGCCTAGCCCTATGGACACATCAAGTTAACTGTCACAGGATGTTTTTGTTATGTTTTTGGTTTGCTTGTTTGTTTTGGCTGAGCTGTATGGCATGTGGGATCTTAGTTTGCTGACCAAGGATCAAACCTGCACCCCTGTACTGGAAGCTTTGAGTCTTAACCACTGGACCACCAGGGAAGTCTATAGGTGCTAGTGGTAAAGAACCCACCTGCCAATGCAGGAGACATAAGAGATGTGGGTTCGATCCCTGCGTCGGGAAGATCCACTGGAAGAGGGCATGGCAATCCACTCCAGTATTCTTGCCTAGAGAATCCGATTGACAGAGGAACCTGATGGGCTACAGTGCATGGGGTTGCAAAGAGTTGGATACAACTGAAGTGACTTTGCACGCACACTGTATTTTATCTGATGCGCAGACATGCCGTCCATCCATACGGGCCTACAGAGCAGCTCCATTCCCCCCAGAGAAGCACCTGGCCAAATGTGCACCTTCGTGGAGCCCTGTTAAGGGAAGTAGAATGGGATTGTCTCCCCACTTCCTTCTGGGTGGTGTTCAAATGGGGAAGAGTGTGTCAGAGGCCAGATATGAGTCATTCTCTGCCCACGCAATGGAGGCAGCATCCATGCGGAGCAGGGGTGGGGGTAGGTAATGAGATCCACCGCTGCAGAGCCATAAAGGTGACTCATCCCCTCCTAGACAAAGGCTTCTCTGCAGGCTGGGGGTTTAGAGCAGAGGTCTGCTCAGGTCTCATGAACAGAAGGGAATTTTCCAGCCAGGTCGGGGGCAGGGGTATGCTGTGAATGGGGAGGGCTGAACACATTCAAGGCTCTTGTAGTTGCAAGGAGCAGAAGCCAACTGCCTTAAGTGAATTTGTTGGCGGCAACCCACTCCTGTGTTCTTGCCTAGAGAATCCCAGGGACGGGGGAGCCTGGTGGGCTGCCATCTCTGGGGTCGCACAGAGTTGGACACGACTGGGGCGACTTAGCAGCAGTAGCAGCAGCACTTAAGAGACACTTAAGAGGCAGAAGTGCTGGAGTTCAGCCTGTCACTACCTCTCAGCTCTGCTCTCTGTGAACTGAGAGTCTGAGACCCTGGATCCTGAGAGACAGGAATTAGCCAGATGGCAGCAGGCAGTGTCTTCTGCCCATTTAACAGAGGAGGAAGCTGGAGGCCAGAGCTGTTAGGTCTCACAGCTTATTCTTACCCTTTGTTGTTTTAGTCGGTTAGTCGTATCTGACTGTTTGCAACCCCATGGACTGTGGCCCAGCAGGCTCCTCTGTCCAGGGGATTTCCCAGGCAAGAACACTGGAGTGGGTTGCCATGCCCTCCTCCAGGGGATCTTTCCAACCCAGGGACTGAACCCTTGTCTCTTGCATTGGCAGGTGGAATCTTTACCACTGAGACACCATCTTCCCTAATAAGAGATTTAAAAATATATATATCATTAATTGTTATGATGGAGAATCATCATAACAATGAGTATGATGATGAGTATGCTAAAATTTTGCATACTCATAAAAATGCCATTGTTGTAAAGCAACTATAATCCAATAAAAATTAATACAATTAAAAAACAAAACAAAACAGGACTTCCCTGGTGGTCCAGTGGTTGGGACTTTGCCTTCCAAATGCAGGGGGTGTAGGTTCCATCCCTGGTTGAGAAGCTGGGATCCCACATGACTTGAGGCCAGAAAAACCAAAGCATAAAACAGAAGCAGTGTTGTAACAAATTCAATAAAGACTTAAAAAACATTTTTTTTAATGGACTTCTCTGGTGGCACAGTGGATAAGACTCCACCTGCCAATGCAGGGGACACAGGTTTGATCCCTGACCTGGGAAGATCTCCTATGAGCAGCTAAGCCAGTGTGCCACAACTACCGTGCCTGTGCTGTAGAGCCGGGGGGCCGCAACTGCTGAAGCCTGCGTGCTGTGGAACCTGGGCTCCACAACAGGAGGGGCCACTGCAACGAGAAGCCCGAGCACCGCAGTGAAGGGGAGCCCCGCTCTCTGCGACTGCAGAAAGCTCAGCAATGAAGACCCAGCACAACCAAAACCAGAATTTAAAAAACAAAAGAATGAAGCCATTGGGAATTCTCTGACAGTTCAGTAGTTAGGATTCTGTCTGCACTTTCGCTGCCACAGCTGTGGGTTCAATCCCTGGTTGGGGAACTAAGGTCCCACAAGTTGTGTGGTGCAGCCAAAAAAAAACCCCAAAGCCATTAGTTGACTTTCAAATAGCATTTAATGGATGAACACCACAATATCACCTCACGCTTAGTGGCTTAAATCAAATCACATCTGTTAACAAGGATCCGGGCTCACCTCAGGTGCTACTGATGGCAGCTACGTTTGCACAAGGAAGACCCTTGCTTAGAGGAAGAGAAGTGCCCCCTAGCTCTGACCTCGCTTTTCTGCCTCTCTTCTGCTCGCCTCCAGGTCTCCGTCCCTGTGTCCGGGAGCCATGGAGCCCACTGCCAGTGACTTACAGCTGGTGCCTGGAGCCACCAAGGACATCCTGGCTGCAGATGCCACGAGCTGCCGGACGGCCCTCTCCACTGTCGCGGCCACCAGCGTCATCCTCGTCACCCTGGGAGTCCTTGTGGGTGAGTGGCCATGGGCTTGCTTGGGTCCACACACCAGGAGACTGGCAGGAAGATGCCTGGGAGTCGCTCAGGGGTGTCCCAGAGCAAAGGGTCGAGCGTACAGGCCACAGAGGCCACCAAGAGCAAGGCAGGGGGGCCCAGCGCTGGATGTTGCTGCACTTAGCACCAGGCTGGGCACTGGGAGCCTGGGCGTCGTGGTAATGCCTGCAAATTTCAGGTCTCCCACATATGGAGTTCTTAATGAAGATTCATGGCCAGGGTGAAATGGAGACCAGTAGGGAAATGAACTTATTTTGAGAAATTTGGAAAGTCCCCCCAAATATAAGAAATGAGTGAGCAGTTGTTAACTTTCCCACCTCCCACAATCAACAGTGGCTCCCACTTTATTATTATTACTTTTTGCCATGCCACACGACATGCTGGATCTGAGTTCCCCAACCAGGAACTGAATCCATGCTCCTGCTGTGGAAGCACCGAGTCTTGACCATTGGACCCCCGGGGAAGTCCCTCTCACTTCATACAAAATAAGGCTTCCCAGGTGGCGCTAGTGGTAAAGAACCCACCTGCCAATCCAAGAGGCATAAAAGACGCGGATTCAATCCCTGGGTCTGAAAAGTCCCCTGAAAGAGATG
>SJYC01109706.1:0-21740 GCA_006408675.1 Madoqua kirkii
AAGACTTATGCTCTGTGAGCTGAGAATCACATCTGTCTAATTAAGGGCTGAGTACCCAGCACAGAGCAGCCAGGCCTGGCCAGTCGTAAATATCAGATTGATGGAGACAGTGAATGGAGCTTCTATGTTCAATGCTAAATAGCAGCGGGGCCCCTCTGTGCCCTAATGATGGTGATGACAAGACAATTTGGAGAACACAGGAATCCTTAGAAAACCCAAGGGGTAGGGGGTGACAGGGCCAGCTGGTGTTGAATGAACGTAGTGTGTGTGTTTGTGGGAGGGGCTGTCAATGAGCTCATACACTACATTCGTGTTTCCAGCCCCAATCACAAAAGTGAATCTTGGTGTCTTTGTCCTTAAAACATTTCATCAAGTGATTCTTAGAGCTTCTCTGGCTCCTCAGACAGCAATTCAGCTCAAGTGTAAGAATAAACGGGTGAGCATTGTACGACCTTGCTCCCCACCCCTGCACTACTCCCCTTTCTTACCAACTCTGGATGGGTGGAGAGGTGCAGAGTGGCTGTTCCCAGTAGGACGTGTTACCTGGATCGGATAGGACATTCTGTCTGGGCCCCGGGGTGGGGTTCCAGATTTAACAATAAACATACAGCACACCCAGATAAATGTGAATTTCAGGCAAACAACAAATACATTTTAGGGAGACTTCCCCGGCAATCCAGTGGCTAAGACTCTGTGCTCCCAATTCAGGGGGCCTGGGTTCGATCCCTGGTCAGGGAACTAGATCCTGCATGCTGCAACTGAGATCCAACATAGCCAAATAAATGACTTGAATACAAAATTTTAACATGCTTTTTCTTAATACAAGTATGTTCTAAATTTTGCACAAGACATGTTAGGAACTGTGTGTGTCAGGTTCTCTAGAGAAAGAGAACCAGTAGAATGAAGAGGAAGACAGACAGAGAGGCCGGAATTAGCTCAGTCATGGGAGCTGGCAAATGCAGAATCTGCAGGGCAGGCTGGAGACCTTGGGAAAAGCTGATGCTGCAGCTCAAGCACAAAGGGCACCTGGAGGCAGTATTCTCCCTTCTTTGGGGGGAAACCTTGATCTTTTCTCTTAAGGCCTTCAACTGATTGGATACAGCACACCCACACTACAGAAGCTCATCTGCTTTACTCAACATCAACTAGTTAAATGTTAATTATGTCTTCACAGCAATGTCAAGAACCATGTTTGGTCAAAACCCGGCATCATGGCCTAGCCCTATGGACACATCAAGTTAACTGTCACAGGATGTTTTTGTTATGTTTTTGGTTTGCTTGTTTGTTTTGGCTGAGCTGTATGGCATGTGGGATCTTAGTTTGCTGACCAAGGATCAAACCTGCACCCCTGTACTGGAAGCTTTGAGTCTTAACCACTGGACCACCAGGGAAGTCTATAGGTGCTAGTGGTAAAGAACCCACCTGCCAATGCAGGAGACATAAGAGATGTGGGTTCGATCCCTGCGTCGGGAAGATCCACTGGAAGAGGGCATGGCAATCCACTCCAGTATTCTTGCCTAGAGAATCCGATTGACAGAGGAACCTGATGGGCTACAGTGCATGGGGTTGCAAAGAGTTGGATACAACTGAAGTGACTTTGCACGCACACTGTATTTTATCTGATGCGCAGACATGCCGTCCATCCATACGGGCCTACAGAGCAGCTCCATTCCCCCCAGAGAAGCACCTGGCCAAATGTGCACCTTCGTGGAGCCCTGTTAAGGGAAGTAGAATGGGATTGTCTCCCCACTTCCTTCTGGGTGGTGTTCAAATGGGGAAGAGTGTGTCAGAGGCCAGATATGAGTCATTCTCTGCCCACGCAATGGAGGCAGCATCCATGCGGAGCAGGGGTGGGGGTAGGTAATGAGATCCACCGCTGCAGAGCCATAAAGGTGACTCATCCCCTCCTAGACAAAGGCTTCTCTGCAGGCTGGGGGTTTAGAGCAGAGGTCTGCTCAGGTCTCATGAACAGAAGGGAATTTTCCAGCCAGGTCGGGGGCAGGGGTATGCTGTGAATGGGGAGGGCTGAACACATTCAAGGCTCTTGTAGTTGCAAGGAGCAGAAGCCAACTGCCTTAAGTGAATTTGTTGGCGGCAACCCACTCCTGTGTTCTTGCCTAGAGAATCCCAGGGACGGGGGAGCCTGGTGGGCTGCCATCTCTGGGGTCGCACAGAGTTGGACACGACTGGGGCATCTTAGCAGCAGTAGCAGCAGCACTTAAGAGACACTTAAGAGGCAGAAGTGCTGGAGTTCAGCCTGTCACTACCTCTCAGCTCTGCTCTCTGTGAACTGAGAGTCTGAGACCCTGGATCCTGAGAGACAGGAATTAGCCAGATGGCAGCAGGCAGTGTCTTCTGCCCATTTAACAGAGGAGGAAGCTGGAGGCCAGAGCTGTTAGGTCTCACAGCTTATTCTTACCCTTTGTTGTTTTAGTCGGTTAGTCGTATCTGACTGTTTGCAACCCCATGGACTGTGGCCCAGCAGGCTCCTCTGTCCAGGGGATTTCCCAGGCAAGAACACTGGAGTGGGTTGCCATGCCCTCCTCCAGGGGATCTTTCCAACCCAGGGACTGAACCCTTGTCTCTTGCATTGGCAGGTGGAATCTTTACCACTGAGACACCATCTTCCCTAATAAGAGATTTAAAAATATATATATCATTAATTGTTATGATGGAGAATCATCATAACAATGAGTATGATGATGAGTATGCTAAAATTTTGCATACTCATAAAAATGCCATTGTTGTAAAGCAACTATAATCCAATAAAAATTAATACAATTAAAAAACAAAACAAAACAGGACTTCCCTGGTGGTCCAGTGGTTGGGACTTTGCCTTCCAAATGCAGGGGGTGTAGGTTCCATCCCTGGTTGAGAAGCTGGGATCCCACATGACTTGAGGCCAGAAAAACCAAAGCATAAAACAGAAGCAGTGTTGTAACAAATTCAATAAAGACTTAAAAAACATTTTTTTTAATGGACTTCTCTGGTGGCACAGTGGATAAGACTCCACCTGCCAATGCAGGGGACACAGGTTTGATCCCTGACCTGGGAAGATCTCCTATGAGCAGCTAAGCCAGTGTGCCACAACTACCGTGCCTGTGCTGTAGAGCCGGGGGGCCGCAACTGCTGAAGCCTGCGTGCTGTGGAACCTGGGCTCCACAACAGGAGGGGCCACTGCAACGAGAAGCCCGAGCACCGCAGTGAAGGGGAGCCCCGCTCTCTGCGACTGCAGAAAGCTCAGCAATGAAGACCCAGCACAACCAAAACCAGAATTTAAAAAACAAAAGAATGAAGCCATTGGGAATTCTCTGACAGTTCAGTAGTTAGGATTCTGTCTGCACTTTCGCTGCCACAGCTGTGGGTTCAATCCCTGGTTGGGGAACTAAGGTCCCACAAGTTGTGTGGTGCAGCCAAAAAAAAACCCCAAAGCCATTAGTTGACTTTCAAATAGCATTTAATGGATGAACACCACAATATCACCTCACGCTTAGTGGCTTAAATCAAATCACATCTGTTAACAAGGATCCGGGCTCACCTAGGTGCTACTGATGGCAGCTACGTTTGCACAAGGAAGACCCTTGCTTAGAGGAAGAGAAGTGCCCCCTAGCTCTGACCTCGCTTTTCTGCCTCTCTTCTGCTCGCCTCCAGGTCTCCGTCCCTGTGTCCGGGAGCCATGGAGCCCACTGCCAGTGACTTACAGCTGGTGCCTGGAGCCACCAAGGACATCCTGGCTGCAGATGCCACGAGCTGCCGGACGGCCCTCTCCACTGTCGCGGCCACCAGCGTCATCCTCGTCACCCTGGGAGTCCTTGTGGGTGAGTGGCCATGGGCTTGCTTGGGTCCACACACCAGGAGACTGGCAGGAAGATGCCTGGGAGTCGCTCAGGGGTGTCCCAGAGCAAAGGGTCGAGCGTACAGGCCACAGAGGCCACCAAGAGCAAGGCAGGGGGGCCCAGCGCTGGATGTTGCTGCACTTAGCACCAGGCTGGGCACTGGGAGCCTGGGCGTCGTGGTAATGCCTGCAAATTTCAGGTCTCCCACATATGGAGTTCTTAATGAAGATTCATGGCCAGGGTGAAATGGAGACCAGTAGGGAAATGAACTTATTTTGAGAAATTTGGAAAGTCCCCCCAAATATAAGAAATGAGTGAGCAGTTGTTAACTTTCCCACCTCCCACAATCAACAGTGGCTCCCACTTTATTATTATTACTTTTTGCCATGCCACACGACATGCTGGATCTGAGTTCCCCAACCAGGAACTGAATCCATGCTCCTGCTGTGGAAGCACCGAGTCTTGACCATTGGACCCCCAGGGAAGTCCCTCTCACTTCATACAAAATAAGGCTTCCCAGGTGGCGCTAGTGGTAAAGAACCCACCTGCCAATCCAAGAGGCATAAAAGACGCGGATTCAATCCCTGGGTCTGAAAAGTCCCCTGAAAGAGATGGCAACCCACTCCAATATTCTTGCCTGGACAATTCCATGGACAAAGGAGCCTGGTGGACTAAAGTCCATGGGGTCGAAAAGAGTTGGACACAACTGAGCACACACCCACACATCAAAATGATGGCCTGTTGTGAATGCTGTGAGCTGCAGTTACAGAAACACACCACAGAGGTCTTTTTACATCAAAGGCTCCAGCAGACACCTGCCAACTGCACAGAGTTCCAGGGCTGCCCTGCACCTCCACATGGCAGCCCTGAGCTCCAGTGCCGTTTAGACTTAATTTAAATGACAGGTAAAATCCAGTTCCTACATCCCTGCCAGCCACATTTCATGGGTGGCTCGTGTTTTCTGCAGGGGATGCTCAGATCTAGGACCTTCTGCCATCACGGGAAGTTCTGTTCTGACCTGAGCTCCTTCTGAGAGAAAGTGATGATGGTAACTGGCAGTTTTTGGGGGAAATGGTGTCATGTGGCAAAATAATAAGTTGGCAACCCAATGTGGAATGTATATATTTTAATATTACAACGTGTATATTTTTAATATATACTTAAAATGTATAGATATATGTTTGTGAATATCTTGAAGAGCTGGAAGTCTTGCATGGCTGATAGATGCCCTCTGATGGCTGTGAAGTGAAGTGCAGGAAAATTGTTTTTTTGTGCGTGCGTGGGCGCATGCGCCCCCTCCCCCCCCTACTCCGTCAACCCCGTCCCCCAGCAGGAGTCCAGTTTCACAACTCCATTCTAAAAGCACAGATACATTCTGGGACGACAGTTAGATCAAATCTCCAGCAGAACCTCTGAAGCCAAGGAAGGCTTTCAGTTCAGTTCAGTCACTCAGTCGTGTCCGACTCTGCGACCCCATGAATCGCTGCACGCCGGGCCTCTCTGTCCATCACCAACTCCCAGAGTTCACTCAGATTCACGTCCATCAAGTCAGAGGTGCCATCCAGCCATCTCATCCTCTGTCGTCCCCTTCTCCTCCTGCTCCCAATCCCTCCCAGCATCAGTCTTTTCCAATGAGTCAGTTCTTCGCGTGAGGTGGCCAATGTACTGGAGTTTCAGCTTCAGCATCATTCCTTCCAAAGAAATCCCAGGGCTGATCTCCTTTAGAATGGGACTGGTTGGATCTCCTTGCAGTCCAAGGGACTCTCAAGAGTCTTCTCCCATACCACAGTTCAAATGCATCAATTCTTCGGCGCTCAGCCTTCTTCACAGTCCAACTCTCACATCCATACATGACCACAGGAAAAACCATAGCCTTGACTAGACGGACCTTAGTCGGCAAAGTAATGTCTCTGCTTTTCAATATGCTATCTAGGTTGGTCATAACTTTTCTTCCAAGGAGTAAGCGTCTTTTAATTTCATGGCTGCAGTCACCATCTGCAGTGATTTTGGAGCCCAAATAAATTTAAAAACAATTTTTAAATTACAGTTCCAATTTGTCCCCTTCCCAGACAGCTCAGAATTTTATTCAGTGGTGTACAGTTTTACACGGGCCCTTGGCTGAACTGTTTCTCTAAGTACATGGGAGCCGTGGGTATTTCAGAGGAAAAATGTGGGGCTTATTGGGGACCCAGAGCATAAGCACTTGCGTCCACATAGCGGGGTTCTTGTTATCTTTCTTTTTAGTTCCTTGCAGGAGAAAACAACCATTTTTAGAATTGTTTTAGTCTGTTTTATCTATTCAATAAATAAATATCTAAATATCTATCTGGATGAATATTCATTCCAGTAAGTAGAGCTGGGACCTGACTTCCATAGTGTAGATGACAGCTACTTCTATTTTTAAATTAAAAAAATTTTTTTTTCTTTGGCCATGCCAGATGGCTTGTGGGGTGTCTTAGTTCCCCGACCAGGAATTGAACCCAGGGGCACAGTAGTGCAAGTGCTGAGTCCTAACCACTGGGCCAAACCACATGGCATGTGGGATCTTATTTTCCTGAACAGGGATTAACCCAAGCCCCCTGAATTGGCAGCTCAGTTTTGAAAGATTGCTGCTACAATCCATGAATGATGCTGGGATTCTTGGCCTCCGGAGGAGAAGGATTCCATCTGGGGCCAGTGATGAGGCTTGATTGCTCAGAGCTTTTTGTATAATAAAGTTTTATTAAAGTATAAAAGAAATAGAGAAAGCTTCTGACATAGATATCAGAAGCGGGTAGAAAGAGTGTCCCCTTACTAGTTTATAGTAAGGCGTAATATACCTATTAGCATGCTGCTAATTAGAGAAAGGAAATGCCTCAAAACTGAGAGTTGCACCAGGTCCCTCAGTCACAACATGCATTTTGAGATAGCATTGTCACAAGGGAGTTATCCTCGGAGATAAAACAATTGACATGAATCTTGAGGAAAGGCAGATTTCCAAGTAAATACATAGTTTCATTAACAGCTTAAGAGAATATTTCCATGAGTAAAACATACTGGTTTGTTGAGCCATTATCATTCTGTCTTAGGCCAAACCGACTTGAAGAAAGGCAGATTCTAAGATAAATACACAGTTCATTAACATAGCTTAAGAAAAATATTTCCATAAGAAAAACTGTATTGGGTAGCTCAAGGTTTGAGAAGAGTTCAGGTGGAACCAGGTGTCCTTATGGCAACACAGAATTTTAAAAGAAAGCTCCTTTTAATTTTGCATAGAGAAGGAAGAACAACCTCTGACACTTGTAGTTTGTTCTGACACTTACAGAGTATTTCCTCCACCTGGGGACCTCTAGCCTTCCTGCCTGTTACCCACTCAGTTTTAACTATTGGACCACCAGGGAAGCCGCCCTGTTTTCAAAATTTAGCAATTATGATCATTTTTGACTGGGGACCCCTTTGCCAGTCTTGCGTATTTTTTGACAGAAACAAATGTCTTTGTGTGCTCTGTAGGGTTATATTCTTTACTTTAAGACACTTAATGTTCTTTGCTGTATGTGGTTCCCACAGTGTTTCCAACAGTTGGAAGCCGTGTTATTCAGAGGGTGGCATCTAGGTGGGCGTCTGAGGGTCCTGGTATCCCTGACAGTGGCCATGCCCCTGTTGCCCTCTTCCAGGGAAAGTGAAAGTGTTAGTCACTCAATTGTGTCCCATTCTTTACGACCCTGGGGACTGTAGCCCACCAGGCTCCTCTGTCCGTGGGATTCTCTAGACAAGAATACTAGACTGGGTAGCCATTCCCTTCTCCAGGGGATCCTCTTGACCCAGGGATCAAACCCTGGTCTCCTGCTTTGCAGGTGGATTATTTATCATCTGAGCCAGCAGGGAGGAGGTGGGAATTGCCCCAAAGTTGAGGTAAGATCTTTTAAGGTCATTTTAGTCATTTTTGGCTGAAGGCGACCCGGGGCCCTGGGCCAGGCGTTTCTAGGAGGAGCCAGCCTTCCCCTTAAGGGAACCTGGGGACACCTGGGGCTTTTGTGCTGGACCTGGGGAACTTCAGGTGAGTGATGGGTGAGAGTGGATGAGAGGGCACATAGTGACTTCCCTGACGGTCCAGTGGTTAAGGACTTGCAGGGGATACAGGTTTGATCCCTGTAGGGGAGCTATGATCCCACATGCCTGGTGGTCAGAAGCCAAAATCATAAAGCAGAAGCAATGTTGGAACAAATTCAATAAAGACTTAAAAAAAAATAGTCCTCTTAAAAAAGAAAGAAAAAAAGCACTGTTAATAGTCACTCAACCCCCAGGGAGTCAGCCCACCCCCATTAGCTGGGAGGATCAGCCCTGGGGTGGCAGGGGCCTTGGAGGCCAGCTTCGCTGAGCCCTGCCCCAGCAGTGGGCGCTCTCACGGGGCCCTGGTCTTGTCCGCAGCCTCCCTCTCTACACAGGGCGTCGACGTAGAGCACACGGCCGAGCTTCGTGGGATCCGGTTTGCCCCCAGCTTGCAACAGGAGACCTCAGAGTACTACCGCACGCTCACGCCCGCTCTGGAAATGCTGGTGAGGGTCCTGGGAGCCAGGGGTGGGGGTGGCAAGTGGGTGGCCAGGGCCTCTGACTGAGGCAGCAGGGCAGAGGGAGGCTGAGGAAGGGAGAGGAGATGAACAGGGGGCAGCTGGTGCTTTCTAGAAAGCAGGGGATGGCAGCATCGGGTGCGAACCTCTGTCTACAAGACCCATAGGTCTTATTGGAAGGTTGTAAACTGCATTTCAGTAGAGAAATCAGAACTTTCCCATGTGGCTGGTGGGACTCTGCAAAGGGGCAGCCTCTTGGAAAGCAGAGTGGCGATTTGACCCTGATGCTGGGAAAGATTAAGGGCAGGAGGAGAGGGGGCGGCAGAGGATGAGATGGTTGGACGGCATCACCAACTTAATGGACTTGAGTTTGAGGAAACTCCGGGAGTTGGTGACGGACAGGGAAGCCTGGTGTGCTGTAGTCCACGGAGTTGCAAAGAACTGGACACGACTAAGCGACTGGATGATGAGCAGCAATACCACCTGACCCAGCCATTCTGCTCCTGGGTGTCTGCTCCAGAGAAACAAACACGTGTGTCCACACAGAAGCCTGCCCGTGGCGCTCCAGCACATGAGTCGTGCTAACCCCCAAGTGAGAGCAGCCGGACTGTCCATCAGCAGCTAGTGGACAAGCAGCTGGGAGCCCTCCACGCCCGGGAGTGCCACCCAGCCCTGAAACCCACTACCACGTGGGGAGAACACGCCGCTCAGTGAGAGACACAGACACAGAAGGACACTCAGGCTGTGACTCCACTGGTGGGGAACGTCCAGGACAGGCCGATCCACAGACACAGAGAGGGGGTTCCTGTGGTCAGGGGCTGGGGGGTAACTGGTAATGGGGATGGGCTTCTTTTGGAGTGATGAGAATGTTTTAAAATCGCGGTGAATTGTACAAATCTGTGAATGTGCTAAAAGCCCATCTAACTGTATACTTTTAAAAGGTGAGGTTTTATGGTAGGCGACTTACACCTCTTTTTTGGGGGGGCTGCATTGTGTGTCATGTTGAAGTTCCCTGCCCGGGAATTGAACCCATGCCCCCTGCAGGAGAAGCACAGAGACTTAACCACTAGACCACCAAAGAAGTCCACTTATACCTCACTTTTTTTTTTTTGGCCATGGCATGTGGGATCTTAGTTCCTCTGAAAGTGAAAGTGTTAGTCACTCAGTCATGTCCGACTCTTTGCGACCCCCATGGACTATAGTACACCAAGCTCCTCTGTCCATGGGATTCTCCAGGCAAGAATCCTAGAGTGGGTTTCTATTTCCTTCTTCAGGGGGTCTTCCCCACCCAGGGGTCAAACCCAGGGCTTCCACATTGCAGATTCCCCTTACCAGGCATGGAACTAATGCCCACTGCAGTGGAAGCTCAGAGTCTTAAACCCTGGACCTCCAGCGAAGTCCAAAGTCACCCATTTTTAAAGTGACATTTAGTATATTCACAGAGTTGTGCAACTATTGCCTCTAATTCCAGGAGCTTTCATCACCCCCAAAGGAAACCCTATCTCCCCATCAGTAGTCACTCCCATCCCCTCCCCATCCCCTGACCACCAGGAACCCACTCTCTGTGTCTGTGGATCGGCCTGTTCTGGATGTTTCCCGTCAGTGGAGTCCACCCTGTGCGTCCCTCTGTGTCTGCTTCTCTCGCTGAGCACCGTGTTCTCAGGGTCCGTGCACGTGGTTGTGAGTGTCAGGGCTTCACCTCTGTTCGTGGCTGAGTGATGCTCCAGTGTGTGGAGGGACCACATGTTTCTCCATGGTGTGTTGGAGCTGTGTTTTCATAGGCACGGCCTGGGACTGCCCACCCCATCACTCACTCAGCAGTGTGAACTGACTGCACACATGGAGTTGAAGAGGAGGTGCTTTTCTCCTCCTCCCCCACTCTCCCAGCCCAGGGTCTCCATGGGTCTTACATTTGTGGCTGTTGTTTCTCTTGCAGTTTGTCAGCAGCTTTCAAGAGACAGAGTTGGAGTCCAGCTGCGTGGGCTGCACGGTGCTGAGTTACTGGTGAGTGAGGGCCTCCTGGGGGTAAAGGATCTTGGGGCACCCCTGGATTTGCAGAGAATTCCAGCTGAGAAGTGCCCTCCCTCTCAAGGCCAATGTCCTCCCCACAGGGAGGGCAACGCCAGCGTCCTGGTGCGTTTCCGGCTGCACTTTCTGCTGCTGGCCCTGTGGACGCCGAGCCTAGGCCTGGAGGAGCAGCTATTGCAGCGGGGACTTAATGCGAGGCTGCAGGGCCTTGGCATCCCCCTGGCCTCCTATGGCACCATTGTGTCTGCCCAGCTCACAGGTGAGTGACCCCAGGGTTGTGGCATCCCCTAGGCCCCTGTGGCACCATCATGTCTGCCCAGCTCACAGAGGAGTGACCCCAGAGACAAGGAGACTTTGGGAGGGACGTGCTGGGAGAGGGGAGCCAGGTAGAAGTTGCATTAAACTTGATACTTTGCATAATCGACCCTTTCAGTGACGAGGAAACATATATACATTGCTTTACCTACAGTGGTAGACACCACAGGGTGGCAACTTGTAATTATTTTCATCTTTGCCACCCCTTGGGTTTCTGTCAAGATGACTCAACCTGGCTATCATAGCACAAAAGAAGCAAAGACAATATAGAAACAAATGGATACTTGTCTGTGTTTCAATAAAACTTTCTTTATAAAAACAAGTGGTGGGCCAGATTTGGCCCCTCACCCCCTGGTATAGAACAAAGCGTAGATGTTATGCTCTAAAATTCTAAGATTACTGTGTGTTGGGATTTGAGAGCCAGATGTGATTTCAGAGTGTGCAGATTAAAAGATTGTTGCCTTGACCTGGCAGTGGAGGACATTTACAGTCCCCTTCTACCACCCCTGACACGCTTGGTGTCTTAGTAACCTCGCCAGTGCTAAGAGAGATTTCTGCACAGATGAAATTGTTTCAGGTCTACACCATCCACTCTGGCAGCCAGCTGCCCCATGTGGCTGTTGTGCTCTTATGAGGAACAGAATATTTTATCTGATTTTATCTCAGTTGAGTTAAGTTAGAATTTAAGTGGCTCCCAGGTGGACAGTGCTATTCTCTCCTTTGCAATATGATGTCAAAGAAATTCACCACTTGCTAAATACTCTTTTTTTTCTTCATTTTGCTGCAGAAGCCAGAAGGGGCCGCTGACAGAAAGAGACTTAAAATCAGGTATGTTTTGATGAATGGATAAAGAAAATGTGGTGTTTACACCACACATGTACACATATACACAATGGAATACTACTCAGCCATAACAAAAGAATGAAATAATGCCATTTGCAGCAACCTGGATGGACCTAGAGATTCTCATACTAAAAGTAAGTCAGGCAGAGAAAGACAAATACCATATGACATCACTTATACGTGGAATTTAAAAGATGTTACAACAAACTTATCTACAAAACAGACTCATAATATTGAGAACAGATTTGGGATTGCCAAGGTGGAGGAGGTTCAGGGAGGGAAGGATTATGTGTTGGAGATTAGCTGATGCAAACTATTATATATTGGATGGATAAACAATGAAGTCCTACTGTATAGCACAGGGAACTATTAATATATTCAATGTCCTGAGGCAAAACATAAGGGAAAAGAATATGAAAAAGAACGTATACATGTATAACTGAATCCCTTTGCTACACAGCAGAACTGAACACATTATAAACCAACTATTGTTACTGTTTAGTCACTCAGTTGTGTCTGACTCTTTGCAACCCCATGGACAGCAGCACGCCAGGCTTCCCTGTCCACTGTCTCCAGGAGTTTGCTCAAGTTCATGTCCATTGAGCCATCCCACTATCTCACCCTCTGTCATCCCCTTCTCCTCCTGCCTTCAGTCTTTCCCAACATTATGATCTTTTCCAGTGAGTCGACTCTCTGCATCAGTGGGCCAAAGTATTGGAGCTTCAGCATCAGTCCTTCCAATGAGTATTCAGGGTTGCTTTCCTTTAGGATTGATGGGTTGGATCTTCTAAATGTCCAAGTGATTCTCAAGAGTCCTCCAGCACCATAGTTCAAAGGCATCAGTTCTTCAGCGCTCAGCCTTTTTTATTTTCCAGTTCACATATCTATTCATGACTACTGGAAAATTCATAGCTTTGACTATATGGACCTTTGGAGGCAAAGTAATGTCTCTGCTTTTTAATATGCTGTCTAGGTTTGTCAACGTTTTTCTTCCAAGGAGCAAGCGTCTTTTAATTTCATGGCTGCAGTCACCGTCTACAGTGATTTTGGAGCCCAAGAAAATAGAATCTGTCACTGCTTCCTTTGTTTCCCCATCTATTTGCCATGAAGTGATGGAACTGGATGCCATGATCTTTGTTTTTTGAATGCTGAGTTATAAGCCAGCTTTTCCACTCTCCTCTTTCACCTTCATCAAGAAGCTATTTAGTTCCTCTTCACTTTTCTGTCATTAGGATGGTGTCATCTGCATATCTGAGGTTATTGATATTTCTCCCAACCATCTTGATTCCAGCTTGTGATTCATCTAGCCTGGCATTTTACAAGATGTACTCTACATGTAAGTTAAATAAGCAGAGTGACAATATACAGTCTTGACATACTCCTTGCCCAATTTTGAACCAGTCTGTTGTTCCATGTCCAGTTCTAACTGTTGCGTCTTGACCTGCATACAGGTTTCTCAGGAGGCAGGTAAGGTGTTCAGGTATTCCCATCTCTTTAAGATTTTCCACAGTTTTTTTGTGATCTACACAGCCACAGGATTTAGCATAGTCAATGAAGTGGAAATAGATATTTTTCTGGAATTCTCTAGTTTTTTCTGTGACCCAGTAGATGTTGGCAATTTGATCTCTGGGTCCTCTGCCTTTTCTAAATCCAGTTTGAACATCTGGAAATTCACAGGTCACATACTGTTGAAGCCTAGCTTGGAGGATTTTGAATATTACTTTGCTAGCATGTGAAATGAGTGCAGTTGTGCAGTAGTTTGAGCATTCTTCTTTGGGATTGGAATGAAAACTGCCCTTTTCCAGTCCTTTGGCCACTGCTGAGTTTTCCAAATTTGCTGACATATTGAGTGCAGCACTTTAACAGCATCATCTTTTAGGATTTGAAATAGCTCAACTGGAATTCCATCACCTCCACTAGCTTTGATCGTAGTGATGCCTCCTTAGGCCCACTTGACTTCACACTCTGGGATGCTCTAGGTAAGTGACCACATAATTGTGGTTATCGAGGTCATTAAGATCTTTTGTGTATAGTTTTTCTGTGCTCTTGCCACCTCTTCTTAATATATTCTGCTTCTGTTAGGTCTGTACTGTTTCTGTCCTTTATTGCACCCATCTTTGCATGAAATGTTCCCTTGGTATCTCTAATTTTCCTGAAGAGATCTCTAGTCTTTCCCATTCTATTCTTTTCCTTTGTTTCTTTGCATTGTTCACTCACAAAAGCTTTCTTATCACCCCTTACTATTCTCTGGAACTCTGCATTTAAATAGGTATATCTTTCCCTTTGTCCTTTGCTTTTCGCTTCTCTTCTTTTCTCATCTATTTGTAGGTCCTCCTCAGACAACCATTTTGCCTTTTTGGTTTTCTTTTTTTGGAGATGGTTTTGATCACCACCTCTTGTACAATGTTACAAACCTCCATCCATAGTTCTTCAGGCACTCTATCAGATCTGATCCCTTGAATCTATTTGTCACTTCCGCTGTATAATCGTAAGGTTTGATTTAGGTCATACCTGAATGGCCCAGTGGTTTTCCCTACGTTCTTCAATTTAAGTCTGAATTTTGCAGTAAGGAGTTCATGATCTCAGCCACAGTCAGCTCCTTGTCTCTCTCTCTCTCTCTCTCTTTTTTTTTTTTTTTTGCTGACTATATCGAGCTTCTCCATCTTTGGCTGCAAAGAATATAATCAATCTGATTTCAGTATTGACCATCTGGTGATGTCCATGTGTGGAATCATCTCTTGTGTTGTTGGAAGAGGTGTTCGCTATGATCAGTGCATTCTCTTGGCAACACCCTGTTGGCCTTTGTCCTGCTTATAAATCAACTGTACTTCAATCTTTAAAAATCAAGTATGTTTTTTCAGCCCCTTGCCCTCTGCCCAGTTTTCTCTGTTTGCAAACACCAAGAGAGGTTTCCTGAAGCGTCTTTAAGGCACACAAAGGAAATCCCTCAAACACAGTAAATGCTAGTTCTGTGCACCAGCCTTTTATGGGGGAGATGGAGTCATAGTCCTGTGTGAGCAAAGGATTTAAAAAATGAGGCACTTTTAATTGTTCAGAGCTAAGCATAATTAGAAGAAGACATTATATATTTTTAAGTGATGTAATGTTTTTGTTAAAAGACAGAAAGCTAACAGCTTTGCGGGGGAGAAAGAGTCTGGACCACCTAGAATTTCGCTGCTTTAAATATTCTGATGCCCTCCCAGCCGGTTCACAGTATGAGTATCATACAGTGTCTGCCTCTTCATGACCCCATGGACTTAGCCCAGCAGCCTCCTCTGTCCTTGGGATTTCCCAGGCAAGGACACTCGAGTGGGTTGCCATTTCCTTCTCCAGGGGATCTTCCTGTTTCAGGGATTGAACCCATGTCTCTTGCATCTCCTGCATTGGCAGGTGGATTCATTTACATTTATCCAGCTTTATATCAATGGTTCCCAACTAGGGGTGATCCTGCCCCCAGGGGACACTTGATGATGTCTGGAAACATTTGTAGTCGTGACGGCTGGGGGGCTCCTGGCATCCAGAGGTGGTGGGCTGGCACTGCTCTCCACCCCACAGTGCCCAGGATGGCCTCCCACCCTGCAGAGAATCACTGACCCTAATGTGAACCTACACGTCAGTGACAAATTTTATGTTATTTGTACAATTTTAAAAAGTAACTTCACCTATTTCTTTTTTTAAAAAGTGGATGGTAGAAATGTAAAAGTACGCACGTGGGACACGTATGCTTGGGTTGCACAGCCCTGGCCTGGGGCTGACTGGCATTCTTGTGGGTTATGTGTCTGCACTAACTCTGAAAAGATTGTTTCAGAAAGACTCAGTGAAAAGAAAGCAGAGAAGTGGTGTTTTCCCTGCTCTGCAGTTTCTGCCTGGAGAGAGAAATCTCTGTGCAGACAGGAGAGATGGAGTGAGGCCAGGCACCTGGCTCTTGTCTGCCCTCAGGCCGCTGTCCGGGGAATGCCTTTTCCTGCAGAAACAGCCAGTGCGTGACCAAGATGAACCCAGAGTGCGATGACACGGCGGACTGCTCCGACGGCTCCGACGAGGCCCACTGCGGTCAGTCTGCCTGTCTGAACTGGCCCACAGGTCACGTTGCCTTTCCGGGCTCGGCTGCTGGCTCTGTGCTCCGGCCCACTGTGCCCATCACATGCAGACATGTGGGTCTGGCATTCACTGGAGCTGGGCAGAGAAAGGGAGGAAGCACCTGTGATATGACAAGACACAGGAGCAGGAAGCCGAGAAGGGAGAGCTCGAGGTGTGGGGTGAGAAGGGAAGAGATCAGGCTGATAAGAGGTCCTGGTCAAACTGTGGGGAGCCTCGAATACCAGGAACTGGAGGTCCGCTCTGTACATAGTGTGGAGTCAGCAAAAGGATCTGAGCAAGGGAAAATTACAGTTGAAATGTCGTAAGAGTAGTCAACAATTTTCTAACAGTGCTAGCCCATGCGATAAGGCAGGAACAGTGTTATAAGTGTTGGAAAGGAAGAGAGAAAACTATCAAAATTTGCATATGATTATCTAAATGAATCAATAAATTGACTAAAAGGAGACTGGAAAAGTAAGACAGTTCAACAATGAGGGGGAGATAAATCCTAACACATAAAAAAGTTATTGCTTTTCTTTATACAAGTAATAACAGGTTAGAAGATATAATGGAAAAAAATCTCACTGTTGATCAAGATGTGCTCAGTCGCTCAGCTGTGTTTGATTTTTTGTGACCCCACGGACTGCAGCCTGCCAGGCTCCTCTGTCCATGGGATTTCCCAGGCAAGAATACTGGAGTAGGTTGCTGTTTCCTCCTCCAAGGGATCTTCCTGACCCAGGGATTGAACCTGCATCTCTCATATCTCCTACACTGGCAGGAAGATTCTTTCCCACTGTGCCACCTGATCAATAGCAACACAAAATAAACATGTGTCATGTCTATACTAACAATTAAATAGAATTAGAAAATGTTGCTGAAGGACATAAAAGACTAAATCAACAGACATATGGCATCCTATGAAAAGGTGGACATATAAAGACTTTGAAACTTTCAAAATACATGTGAGGAACACATTCATAGTGTCTGGTGCCTGGATGTAGAAGATAATATAGAGGCTGATGGAAATTGGCAGGTGTGGTCAGGAGTCCCTGCAACCCCCTCAGACTCAGTGATTCACTGGAAGCACACATAGGACTTGGTAAAGCTGCGGTATGCGTGGTTATACCTTCTTACAGTGAAAGGATACAGCGGAAAGTCAGCAAAGAAAAGTGCAGAGTCCAGGAGAGACAAAGCTCAAGCAAGCTTCCATTCAGCCTCTTCCAGTGGAGTCGGGTGGACAGTGCTTAACCAGGCTGCCCAGAAGCATATGTGACATCACACACAAAGCATTTCCAACCCCGGGGAGCTCACCCAAGCCTTGGGGTTCAGGGTTTTGTGTTAGGGGTTGGTCACGTAGGTAGGTAGCACTCATATAGCTGAGTTTAGTGTATGATTGTCTTGGATCTGCCACAACAAAGGACCCCAGGCTGAGTGGATGAGACAGCAGAAGTTTGCTCTCTCCCTGCTCTGGAGGCTGGAAGGCTGGGCTGAAGGAGCTGGCAGGGGCAGTTCTTTCTGAGGCCGTGAGACAGAATCTGTTCCCTGTGGTCTCCCAGAATCTGCTGGTTTGCTGGCTCAGATCTTTGACATCTGAACATGGGGGCCGTGGGGATGGGAGACTGGAGACACGTGCCAGGACGGCCCCTGTGCAACTGCAGTCCCGCCTTCTGGGGGTCCTGGTTGGTGATCTCTGTCTTGCAGACTGTGGCTTGCAGCCTGGCTGGAAGACAGCCGGCAGGATTGTGGGTGGCGTGGAAGCGTCCCCAGGGGAGTTCCCTTGGCAAGTCAGCCTCCGTGAAAACAGCGAACACTTCTGTGGGGCCGCCATCATCAGCGCCAGGTGGCTGGTGTCCGCTGCCCACTGCTTCAACGAGTGAGTCCACGTCCCGGCAGGCTCAGAGCCCTCCCTGCACCTGTATCCCGTCTTCCTTCCACTCTGGGGACTCCACCCCCCTGGGAGTGTCCTTGGAGCACACTGATTTCTTCCTTCTCTTTTCTTTTTGTTAAATCTGAATGTATTTTAATTGTGGCAAAATATACATAACACAGATTTACCATTTCAAGTGCATAGCTCAGTGGCGTTAAGTACATTCACATGTCTGTCTTGTAATCATCCCCATCGTCCCTTTCCGAAACTTTCTCATGTTCCCAAATTGAAACTCTATCCCTTTAAACACTAACCCAGGGATTTCCCTGGTGGTCCAGTGGTTAAGACTCTATGCTTCCAACACTGGGGATACTCAGGTTCAATCTCTGGTCGGGAAACTAGGATCCAGCAGGCCAGGTGGCCAAAAAATAAGAACAAGTCACCACCAACAAAAAAATGTCCATACTGACTCCCCAGCCCCTCCCCCAGCCCCCGGCCCCGCCATCCACCTCGTGTCTCAGTGATCTGACTCCTCTAGGCGCCCCTGTGAGTGGGATCGGACAGTTTTGCCCTGTGTCTGGCTTCTCTCATTGAGCATCGCGTCCTCAAGGTTTATCCAGGTTGCAGCAGGTGTCAGTTCTCTCCTTTTTTGGTTAAATAATATTCCGGTGTGTTGTTGGCCATGTCTGTTCATTTGTCCATTGATGGACACATGGGGTTCTCCTGCCTTTTGGCTGTTGTGAATAACGCTGCTTCAAACGTGGCTATGAGAGTATCTGAGTCGCTACTTTCAGTTCCTTTGGGCATAAATCTAGAGGTAGGATTGCAGGCTCATATGCTGGTTCTATGTTTACTCCTTTGAGGAGCCGCCATCCTGTTCTCCACAGCGGCTGCACCGTTTTCCACCCCCACCAGCCTTGTGCAAGGGCTCCAAGGTTTCCACATCCTTGAGAAGTTCCTTTAACATTTGTTGTAAAACCGGGTGACTATGTGGGTGGTCTGGAGCGCTTGGCTGGCCACCGGGTGTTGCCTTGTGTGGCTGCTGCGGGCTGTGTTTAGGGGGTCCTGCTCACGAGCTATCTAGTTGTGGGATCCCAGGGGGCCCGGGGCTAGTGCTGACTGCTGACTGGTGGGTGGAGCCGGATCCTGAAGACTGAAGTGGGGTTGTTGCCCACCCACTGGCAGGTGAAGCCAGGTCCTGGGGTTGGTGTCAGCCCACTGGCGGGCAGAGCTGGTTTCTGGAGTCTGGCTGCAGGGCCCTGGGATCCCAGAGCTGGTGTCAGATCATTGTTGGGGGTGGGGCAAGGGGGCTGGTTCCATCCACAGTCAGGCATGGGCTCCGGAGTGTCCCGAGGTTGCACTGGCTTGCTCGTGGGCAGGGCTTGGGCCTGGTCCCAGGGCAGGGTCTGGCGTGCCTTGTGGGTCATGGTCTTGCATCTGGTGTCTGCCACCTAAGGGCTTTCCCCGGTGGCTCAGGGGCAAAGAATCTGCCTGCAGTGCAGGAGCCACAGGAGACGCGGGTTTGATCCCTGGGTCAGGAAGATCCCCTGCAGGAATGCATGGCAACCCATTCCATGATTCTTGCCTGGGACACCACATGGACAGAGGAGCCTGGTGGGCTACCTTCCATGGGGTTGGACAGGACTGGAGCAGCTTCGCGCTCACGGTGAGGGCCCCCTAGTGGTGAGGCTGGTCTAGCAGGCTTTCTTGGTCCTCTGGTGGCAGGGCTGTGTCTAGACGGGGCTGTGGGGTTGGGGGTGGGGAGGTCTCGAGGCAGCATGTCTGCCAGTGAGTGGGCTGTGTCCCCCTCTCCCCACTGCTGGGTTAGCTGCCTGGCTTTGGGTGTCTCACCACCTGGCACCTGCGGGCTGTTGGGCAGGGCCAGGTCTTGGGGCAAAGAGCCAAGGTGGCTTCACTAACGTCAATGTTCACGTGGCTGGAGGTTCCCCAGTATGCCCCTCACTGGTGTCTGTGCCCCCAGGGTGATCCCACAGTGCCACGCCCACCTCCCCAGGAGACCCTTGGAGTCCAGCAGGCAGGTCTGGTCCAGGCTTCTATCGAATTACAGCTTCTGCGCTGGGTCCCAGTGCACCTGGGGTTCTCCGTGAGCCCTTTAAGGAGGAAGCCTTCATCTCCCCCGTCCTGTGAGGGCTCCTGCAGTAAGCTCCGCCAGCCTTCAAAGGCAGAAGCTCTGGGGACTCCTCTTAAAAGCGCTGGACCTCCGGACCAGGGGGCCTGATGTGCTCAGCCCTCTCGCTCTTGTGGGGGAACCTCTGCAAAGCAGTTATTCTCTAGCTTGTGGGCCGTAGGCCTTGGGGCACAGGGTTTGACTGTTGTGAAGCTGCCTCTCCTCGTCTCGCTATGTTTCCTTCTCTGCGTCTTTAGTTGCAGGAGATCTTTGCTGGCAGGTTCCAGTCTTTTCCAGCGATGGCTGTTCTGCAGAGAGTTGTCATTTGGGTGTGCTCCTGAG
The DNA here is from genome assembly GCA_006408675.1 of Madoqua kirkii. Taxonomy (NCBI): domain Eukaryota; kingdom Metazoa; phylum Chordata; class Mammalia; order Artiodactyla; family Bovidae; genus Madoqua; species Madoqua kirkii. Next base: position 19,987 of record SJYC01109706.1, read on the forward strand.
AGGAGATGAGCTCAGGGTCTCTGCTGTGTCATCTTGGCGGAGCTCCCCATTTCTCCACATCCTTGCCATTACTTGTTACTTTTGTTTGCTTGTTTTGTTTTTTATTAGTTTATGTTTTTTGGCCACTTGGCATGCAGGATCTTAGTTCCCCAACCAGGGACCAAACCCATGTCCCCTGCTTTGGAAGTACAGATTCCTAACCACTGAATCACAAGGGAAGTCCCTGTTTGTTTAATAATGGCCATCCTAGTGGCTGTGAAGTGGTGTCTTATTGTGGTGTTTTCATTTGTTTTAAATTGGAAGATGATTGCTTTACGCTATTGTGTTGGTTTCTGCCATACATCAGCATGAATCAGCCACAGGGTACTTATGTCCCCTCCTTCTTGAACCTTCCTCTCACCTCTCACTGTGGTTGTGACGTGCATTTCCCTAATGATCAGTGATGCTGAGCATCTTTTCATGTGCTTATTGGCCGTTTGTATATCTTCTTCGGAGCAATGTCTATTGAGGTTCTTTGCCCAATTTTGAATTGGGTCGTTTTCTGGTTGTTGTTGAAGATGGTCTTTAAAAACCAGAGTGGCCAATCAGAATGGAGCTGGCCTAAGGTAGGAGAAGGTTCTGGAAGGCTCTGGCTGTGCCAGGCATTGCTAGTTGGTTGTTTCCATCTGAGGAGTCCTTGGGGAGAGGGCAGGACGACAGGCAATATGGACTTCTGGGAAACCACTGCCTGAGAATTGCCCTGGGTCAGGGGGTTGCTAATTCCCAGGGTAACCTGGTTCTGGTCCCGGGAAGACTATCTGGGGGACACAGGTCACATAAGCAATGACATTCAGGTCAAGAAGAGTTGTTTTTTTTTTATCGTTTTAAATTTCATTCCTCTCAGCATTTTATTATGAAAATATTTCAATAGAAAAGATGGAAAAATAGTACAACAAATACCCATATGCCTGTACAGTAAGTCCCCTACATACAAATGAGTTCTGTTCTAAGAGTACATTCATTAGTCCAATTTGTAAGTCTAACAAAGTAAACCTAGGTATCCAGGTAACCTAGGTAACACAGTTGGTTATATGTTACTGTACTGTCATAGGTTTATGATATTCTTTATACAAATAATACATAAAAAGCAAACATAAAGCATAAAGAAAACATTTTAATCTTACAGTACAGTCCCTTGAAAAGTACAACAGTTGGCATACAGGGGCATGTTCACACCTTTGCAAGTTCCCAGCTTGAAGATTTGTATGTAGGGGATTTACTGTACCTGATTTCAAAAGTTGTTACTATTTCCCCATATTCTCTTCCTCTCTCATTCTCTCCATCTGGGCTGTATCTATAATCTATACCCCCACACCTCTTCATACATACATATCCCTGCCAAACAGTTTGAAATTACATAGAAATAATGCATCACCTCTGAGGCACCCTAGCACATTTGGACAACTAAAGAACAGTCTCGAATATACATATACCATCACACCCGAGAAAACTGAAATGGCTACACAGTATCGTCTAGTGCCCAGTCCATGTTCAGCGCCTCCCTCTCCTCACCCTAATCCCGGCCCTGTGGATCCCGTCTTTGTCTAAAATGTTGATAATTCATGCACCGTGTTTTAATTTTTGTGCATTCGTTCTGATTTTTGCCAATGTTTCATGGAAAACATTCCCATCAGTTTCCATGGCTGAGTTTGGGGGCACCTGCCTCCTGGGTAAGTGCCCCGCTCTCCCTCCCCACCCTTCCCACCCCCCACCAC
>SJYC01109707.1:0-30871 GCA_006408675.1 Madoqua kirkii
CCTTCCCACCCCCCACCACCCCCTGGCTCCAGCCTTGGTGAGCCTCTGAGCCAGGGTCTGTCTACCCTGCAGATTCCAGGACTCCCCGGAGTGGGTGGCTTACGTGGGCACCACCTACCTCAGCGGCTCTGAGGCCAGCACGGTGCGGGCCCGCGTGGCCCGGATCATCACACACCCATCCTACAACTCGGACACAGCTGACTTCGACGTGGCGGTGCTGGAGCTGGGCAGACCCCTGCCCTTCAGCCGGCACGTGCAACCCGTGTGCCTGCCGGCCGCCTCGCACGTCTTCCACCAAGGAAGAAGTGCCTCATCTCAGGCTGGGGCTACCTCAAGGAGGACTTCCGTAAGCACCCACCTCCCGCAGCTGGGCCAGCACAGCACAACCAAGAGAACATCACGGTCTGGCCTGGTTAGCCTGTCTGGCCTGGTTAGCCCCGAGTTCTGTATTTGCAAACTCACCCACTTGCGAAAATGCATCTGACCCCCCAGGTGGACACTTGTAGGGGGTGTGGTCATTTACAATGCGGAATCTGTTCCCAGTCAGGTGGTGGAGCTTGGTGACACCCTGCCTTCTTGGCTCTGCTCAGAATGGAAACCGGTGTCCTTTTTCTGGTCTATTCACCACCATGTTACTTTTTTTTTTCATTTTTGTGCTTTCTATGGCAAGTTTGACCAAATCTAAACAGGCCCCAAGCATAGAGCTGACTAGGGTCCTGAGTGCAGGAGGGCTGGGATGTGTCTCACAGGGAAGAAATCCATGTATTCAGTGAGCTTTGTTCAGGCGAGGGTTATAGCGCTATGGACTGTGAGCTCCCTGTTAATGAATCAACAACACAGGATAAGTGAGGTGTCTCTAAACAGAAACACATGCACTGTCGTGAGGCTATGTGTGGATTGGCTGTGACCAGGGTCCCAGGGGAGCCTGGCATAGGAGGGTGGGGCAGGTTCACTATCAGTGCACGGGTAGCTATGTCAGATCAACTGTGACTGATGGTGAGAGGTGCTAGGAAGGAAACAAGGAAAAGGAGTTGGGGTCAGGGACATCTTTAGGAAAGGGCCTGAGATGGTGGCTCCTAATATAAGACCAGGCATCCCTATTCCAGGGGTTGGGCAGCAGGCCATTCAGAGAGAGACCCCTGCCCACACGGAGCCCCCAGTCCAGGCTAGCACTGCCTGGTAGAACTTCTGTCAGTGGCAGACACCCACCATGTCTGTGCCATCCACTAAGGGGGTCAGCAGCCCCGTGACCCGGGTTGGTGTGACTGAGATACTTAATTCTCCGTTTCATTTCATTGTGATGAGCTTCAGTCTGATTTAAATAGCCTTACAAGGCCAGTGGCTATTGTGTTGGACAGCACAATTTCAGGGGCAGTAGATAGTAAACAAGAAAAGTGACAGATAGTGACATACCAAGTGGAATAAAATCAGGCAGGGATGCAGGGGCAGGGGGCTGCAGTTTAATATAGGAGATGAAGAAGGGAGACAGATTCCACAGGGACAAGCCTTGTAGGCAGCTGGAATGGCATGTGCAAAGGGCCTGGGGTAGCCAGGATAGGTGGTCCAGACTTGGGCATTCAGGTTCAGCTGGGGATAGGGAAATGCCCTGGAGGGTTTGAGAGAAGGCTACCTAATGTGATTTAATGTTTAGTCAAGATGGGGCTACTGACAGGCTAAGAAAAGTTTCCAGCAGGGAAGTGGGGGTGCAGGGTGGGTACGTTTGGGAAGGGGAGGGAGGAGCCTAGTCTTGAGATGTCCAGGCTGGGAGGGTAGTCAGTGGGCACTGGTGGGCCTGGCTCCTTTCTGAGCTGGGGCTGCAGCAGGTCCACCACACAGGGTGGGAGAAACTGAAGCTCAGGCTCCCAGCTCGGGGGTGTAGACTGCCGGGGTCCTGGGGTGCTCCCCCTCATATCTCCCTGTCCTGAGCAGTGGTCAAGCCAGAAATGCTGCAGAAGGCCACTGTGGAGCTGCTGGACCAGGCCCTGTGCACCAGCCTATACGGCCACTCACTCACCGACAGGATGGTGTGTGCTGGCTACCTGGACGGGAAGGTGGATTCCTGCCAGGTGAGCCCAGCACCTGGAAAGGGGCCAAGGGACGCCCTACCAGCCCCTGAGGTCCTGAGGACAGCCCCCCATTCTCCCACCCAAGGCTCCCCTCTCCCAGAAGTGGGGGGGTCTTCTGTCTCTGGTCCACCACCAAGACCCTCTGCTGGGTTGGTCACATGGCTGTGGGTTTCCTTTTTAGTTTGTATCTTTGCTGCCCTTTCTAAGGCCTGGTGGGTGGGGAGCGGCTGCTAATGTGCTCTAGTTGGCGCAAGAGAGCTGGAGACTGGAGAAACGACGGGAAATAGCAGGAGAGAGCTTGTGTTTAAGGACATAAGCGTGCATGGTGAGCTGGGTGTGAGGAGGAGGCAAAGGAAAGCAAGACAGGAGGATACCGTGGCTGCCCATGAGATGACTGGAGGTTCCTAAGCCACTGGTGACATTATCCAAGATCTATGGGGCTAAGGAGAGGAGGAGATATTGTTTATCTGGGCTGGGTTTTTAACTGCCAGTGGTGGAACTGAAAGAGGCCTTAGAGATCCAGAGTCCGAGTGTCCCATTGTATTCTTCGAGGCGGAGACTGAGGTTCTGAGATGTGAGTTTTCAGCCACGAGTGCTCACTGGGCTTGTGAGGAAACATCCTGCAACCAGGGTTCCCTCTATGACGGGTAGCTCTGGATCTGGGGCCAGATGTGGCCAGGGAGCCGCAACTCCTCCTGAGGGTGTGCCTCTGTCTCCCAGGGTGACTCAGGGGGCCCCTTGGTCTGCGAGGAGTCCTCCGGCAGGTTCTTCCTGGCCGGCATCGTGAGCTGGGGAATCGGCTGTGCGGAAGCCCAGCGTCCGGGGGTCTACGCCCGAGTGACCAGTCTGCGGGACTGGATCCTGGAGACCATCGCTGCTGCAAGCAAGCCTCCAGCTTCCACGGTGGCTCTCGCCTCCACCACTCTCAGCACTGCCTGGCCCACCAGCCCCAAGAGCCTGGTGACTGACACCCTCACCAAACCCACACTGGCCCCTAGCGCTGTGCCTCTCGACTTGGCCACCGCTTCTAAGCCACAAGGTATTTTCTGAGGAGACAGCAGCAGCATGTGTCTGCTCTGCACAGGGTCAGATGGATTTGGTACTGGCTTTCTGAAGCACTCTGGGGAAGAGAGGGGTGATTGATTAGTGATGTCTGTCAAGTGCATGGGCAAAGGCATGTTATCAGCTTTCACATTTCCCTGGTAGCTCAGCAGGAAAGAATCCGCCTGCAATGTAGGAGACCTGAGTTCAATCCCTGGGTTGGGAAGATCCCCTGGAGAAGGAAATGGCAACCCACTCCAGTATTCTTGCCTGGAGAATCCATGGACAGAGGAGCCTGGTGGGCTACAGTCCATGGGGTTGCTGAGTCAGATGCCACTGAGCATCAGCAAAACTCAGGCCATCCAGGAGGGTGCACTCAGAATATCCTGAAGGTTCAGCAGGCGGTCAGTGACCAGTGTGGGGGGCAGGGTCAGAGAGAAGCTGAGTTGAGGCTATCACAGACATGGCACCCACAGGCAGCATATGCACTCTCCGCCTGTCTTGACCATGTGGTTTCCGAGGACCCATGTCCAGGATCCACTGCCCCATCTGACGCCTGTCTCTTAAGGAGCCGCAACTCCTCCTGAGGGTGTGCCTCTGTCTCCCAGGGTGACTCAGGGGGCCCCTTGGTCTGCGAGGAGTCCTCCGGCAGGTTCTTCCTGGCCGGCATCGTGAGCTGGGGAATCGGCTGTGCGGAAGCCCAGCGTCCGGGGGTCTACGCCCGAGTGACCAGTCTGCGGGACTGGATCCTGGAGACCATCGCTGCTGCAAGCAAGCCTCCAGCTTCCACGGTGGCTCTCGCCTCCACCACTCTCAGCACTGCCTGGCCCACCAGCCCCAAGAGCCTGGTGACTGACACCCTCACCAAACCCACACTGGCCCCTAGCGCTGTGCCTCTCGACTTGGCCACCGCTTCTAAGCCACAAGGTATTTTCTGAGGAGACAGCAGCAGCATGTGTCTGCTCTGCACAGGGTCAGATGGATTTGGTACTGGCTTTCTGAAGCACTCTGGGGAAGAGAGGGGTGATTGATTAGTGATGTCTGTCAAGTGCATGGGCAAAGGCATGTTATCAGCTTTCACATTTCCCTGGTAGCTCAGCAGGAAAGAATCCGCCTGCAATGTAGGAGACCTGAGTTCAATCCCTGGGTTGGGAAGATCCCCTGGAGAAGGAAATGGCAACCCACTCCAGTATTCTTGCCTGGAGAATCCATGGACAGAGGAGCCTGGTGGGCTACAGTCCATGGGGTTGCTGAGTCAGATGCCACTGAGCATCAGCAAAACTCAGGCCATCCAGGAGGGTGCACTCAGAATATCCTGAAGGTTCAGCAGGCGGTCAGTGACCAGTGTGGGGGGCAGGGTCAGAGAGAAGCTGAGTTGAGGCTATCACAGACATGGCACCCACAGGCAGCATATGCACTCTCCGCCTGTCTTGACCATGTGGTTTCCGAGGACCCATGTCCAGGATCCACTGCCCCATCTGACGCTGACCCCTCTTTATGGTCCCACAGACCTGCGAGGCTGGGAACCAATCCAAACTCTGCGTCATTTAAATGCTGCCTGCACCTGCCCTGCCCCCAGCCCCATATAACCGGCTCTGTCCATTGAACCCCCTGGGTGTGCTGTAGGGGCTGCAGGTGTTTGTCTGCTGCGCTGAGGCTGGTGGGGCCGGGGCTTTTACGACCTTGCCTTCTCCTTTCTCATCCATATCCCCCACTGGACGAGCACTTAGGGCGCCTTAAGTCTCGGTTTCCTCATCTGTGTGATGTGCCACTTCTCAACCAGAGACCCAGGGCCCCCCTGGAACCAGGGTGGTCCTGACGCCAGCAGGCTGAGGTGCCCGGACCCTCCTGTCTTGTCCCTGCAGAGTGTGGGGCCAGGCCAGCACTGGAGAAGCCCACCCGGATCGTGGGGGGGCTTGGGGCCTCTTTGGGGGAGGTGCCCTGGCAGGTCAGCCTGAAGGAGGGCTCGCGGCACTTCTGTGGAGCCACCGTGGTGGGGGACCGCTGGCTGCTGTCTGCCGCGCACTGCTTCAACCAGTAAGGCCCCCTTGACTCCCCCGATATCACCGGGCAGGTCCCACACCATCAAATCCCCATGTGCTCAGAGACCACTCAGGACCGAGGGCTAGCGGGGGGAGGAGCCTCCCCTCCCCACCAGAATCACATCTAGATGCAGATGGGGTGAGGTGGTTGGGGGTCAGCATGAAGTAGGGGACTCTGGGGAGTGGCTTCTGGGAGGATCCTAGTCTGTAGGGGACACAGGGGCCAAGTAGTTGGGGGGACAGGCTCCTCCCGTTCGCTCCAAGGCGGCAGCATTGACCTCTGATGGTCACAGAGCTGTGGGGCGCTCTCACACCTTCTTGTCCCAGAAGGAAATGAGGTTGAGGCCCGAGGTCAAGGGGCTCCCTGCCTCACCCTCCCTGGGGCCTGGGTCCCCCAGCTCTGCCTGGTGCCCTGGGGGCTGCAGAGGTGGGGGCGGGGAGTCTGAGCAGCCCCTTCCTGGCAGCACGAAGGTGGAGCTGGTACGGGCCCAGCTGGGCACCGCGTCCCTGTCGGGCGTTGGCGGGAGCCCCGTGAAGGTGGGGCTCAGGCGGGTGGTGCTGCACCCCCAGTACAACCCCAGCATCCTGGACTTCGAGTGGCCGTGCTGGAGCTGGCCAGGCCTTTGGTCTTCAACAAGTATGTGCAGCCCGTCTGCCTGCCACTGGCTATCCAGAAGTTCCCTGTGGGCCGCAAGTGTGTGATCTCCGGGTGGGGCAACACCCAGGAGGGCAACGGTGAGCTCCCCATGCCCCCTGGCCTGGGGCTCTGATCCCCCTGCTTGCAGACCACTCACCTTTCCACTACCTCAGGGTTTCAAACTCCAGCCTAAGGCAGCTGCTTTTTATTTTATAAAGTTTTATTGGCACACAGCCACACCCACTCACTCACAGATGGCCCCCTGGGGCAGCAAAAGCAGAGCTGAGTGGTCTCCATGGCGATTGGCCCATAAAATGGAATGTATCTACTGTGTGGCTCTTTATGGAAAAAAGTTGGGGGACCCTTGTTATATCATGCATAGGCCCCCACCAAGAGTTAATGCCTCCTTTGAAATCTGAGTAGCCCCCCTGCAGGGCACCCAAGGTGCTAGGGAGCCCGCTTGTGGGCCATGGTGAGGTTCTTGGGCTCTGGGCTCTACCTCTGTCTCACTCTGTGACTTTACACACATCCCTGGGAGGACATGAGCCTCTGTGCCTCCCTCTGGGTGGGGGTGGTTGTGGTCAGAGCGAAGCCCTCGCTTAACAGTGAGCCCTCTGTAAGTGGCCCTGGGTGGATGCTCCTTGTCTTGGCAGCTACCAAGCCTGACCTTCTGCAGCGGGCATCCGTGGGCATCATAGACCACAAGGCATGTAGCGCCCTCTACAACTTCTCGCTCACAGACAGGATGATCTGCGCCGGCTTCCTGGAGGGCAAGGTGGACTCCTGCCAGGTGAGTTCAGGAGGGATCCAGCTGAGAGGGACTGTGACAAGTCTTGATTTAAAAGGCTGCCTAGCACATGTTAACTGAGAATACATGGGTATGTAAGTGACCACCCTGTCACACCTGACATGTGGGTGACCCATTTTTAAGGGGAAACCAATTGGATCCAGAACATAAAAAGCTAGCTAGACCATGCAATCGGGCCAGAGACACTTACAGGGAAAAGAAGTCCAGGCCTGGGGCTCAGTCCCTGGTTAGGGGACTGAGATTCCAGAAACCACGTGATGTGGCAAAATAAATATTAAAAAATATAAAGAAAGAGAAAAAAAATTCACAGACCAGTGTTACTTAGAAGCATAGACACAAAAAAGCCTCACAAAAAGCAAATTCAATCCACTAGGGTATTATAAGGAAAAACATCACAACCAAGGTGAGTTGGTCTCAAAAATCTCGGCTCCACACAGGAGACTCTGTTAATGTTATTCAATGCATTTGTACTTTGAAGAAGAGAAATAGGATCATCTTCAAAATCAGAAGAAAAACATCTGAAATATAACAGAAACCTACAGCAAACATGATGCTTTAAAATCATTTTATTGGAGTATAGCTGATTTACAATGTGTTGGTTTCTGATATACAGCAAAGTGACTCAGCTAGATATGCATATAATCTTCATATTCTTTTCCATCATAATTTAAAAATACTGAATGTAGTTCCCCACGCTATACAGTAAATCCTTAATCTGTTTTCTGTTTAGTAGTGTGTATCTGTTAATCCCAAACTCCTAGTTTATCCCTCCCTGACCCTTTCCCCTGTGGCAACCACAAGTATATTCTCTGTGAGTCTGTTTTCGTAAGCTTACTTGTATCATATTTTAGAGTCCACATATAAGTGATACATGATGTTCATCTTTCTGACTCATCTCACTTAGTATGATCATCTCTACATCCATGCATGTTGCTGCAAATTGCATGATTTCATTCTTTTTTATGGCCGAGTAATAGTCGATTATATATACATACCAAATCTTCTTTATCCAGTCCTGCCAGTGGACATCTAGGCTGCTTGCATGTCTTGGCTATTGTGAACCATGCTGCTATGAGCTTTGGGTGCATGTATCGTTTTTCAATTCGATTTTTCATCTTTTCTGTATATATTGTCCAGGAATGGGACTGCTACATCATATGGAGACTCTCATTTTTTAAGGACCCTCCCTACTGTTACAGTGGCTGCATTAATTTACACTTTCAGCAACAGTGTAAGAGGGTTTCCTTTTCTCCACATCCTTTCCAGCATGTTATTATCTGTAGATTTTTTAAAAAACATGATGGCCATCCTGACTAGTGTGAGGTGATACTTGTTTTTTTGTGTGTGTGTTTTTTTTTTTTTTTTTTTTTACTTTTTCCTTTGTAGTTTTGATTCCATTTCTCTAGTAATTAGTGATGTTGAACATCTTTTCATGTTCTTATTGGCCATTTGTCTTCTTTGGGCAAATGTCTATTTAGGTGTTCTGACCATTTTTTGATGGAGTTATTTTGTAGTACTGAGTTTGTGTATTTTGGAGATTAAGCCCATGGCAGTTGCATCGCTTGCAAATATTCTGTCCCATTCTGTAGGTTGGTTTTCATTTTATGCTTCGCTGTGCAAAAGCTTGTTAAGTGTGATTAGATCCCATTTGTTTAATTTTGCTTTTATTTCTCTTGCTTTGGGAGATTGACCTGAGAAAACATTGGAAAGGTTTACATTTTGCCTATGTTAGCTCTTCTAGGAGTTTTATGGTGTCATGTCTTACACTTAAGTCTTTAAGCCATTTTCAATTTATTTTTGTGTAGGGAATGAGGAGTGAAATTCTAACTTCATTGACTTACATGTGGTTGTCCAGCTTTCCCAGCACCACTTGCCTCTTTTTCCCACTTTATATTATTCCTTAGGAGGGCTGTATTTTCTTCAGGGTTTTCTGATATTTTGTTGCCAAGGCAAAAGTAAGAGCCATCTCAGCCCAGAGGGGTGACCTGCTCCAGGTCACACAAGGTCCCACAGCCCTGTGTGGGTGTGAGGCTGGCTCCACTGAGGATCCGCTCCCACTCATGGGCATGTGGAAGGGCCTGGAGGTACCTCCACAATGAGGATGCTGGGTGCTCAGCCAGCCCTTTGTCCTTCCTTTCCAGGGTGACTCCGGGGGACCCTTGGCATGTGAGGAGACACCTGGTGTGTTTTATCTGGCTGGGATCGTGAGCTGGGGCATGGCTGTGCACAGGTCAAGAAGCCGGGCGTGTACACCCGCATCACCCGGCTCAAGGGCTGGATCCTGGCCACCATGTCCTCCCACTCGCTCCCCACAGCCCCGCTGCCCACCACGAGGATGCCCACCACGAGGATGCCCACCAGCAGTCACGCCACCAGGATGACAGCAGGCCTCACAGTCCCAGGGGTCACGGCCAGTACACCCACTCTCCAGGCCACCAGCAGGGTGACCAGTCAGCCTGCCGACAGGAGCACCGCTGCTGTGACCTCCACACCTAGGGGCCAGACACCACTGCCCCCCACTCCGAAGACCACAGTGGGCGCCCAGCTACCAGGTACCTGGGGAGACGGAGTGGCGCGTGTGGGTGGCGGGTTATGTGTCGTGGGGCTGCGTCACCGCAGCCCAGCTGGGGACCTAAAATGTTTGTCATCTCCCCGTGTTAGAAGCTGGAGTCGGAGATGGCAGTGTGGGCAGGTGGCTGCCTTCTCCCCCGTCCTCAGGTGGCCTCCCCTCTGTAGGTGTCTGTGTCCTAATCCCCTATTATGAGGACCCCAGTCGTACCAGATTAGGGCCCACCCTATTATTAATAACCTATTAATTTTACTGTAGTCATCTCCGAAGAGCCTCAGCCTGGGGGTCAGGGCTTTCACTTTGGAATTTCGGAGGGGAGAGAAGTCAGCCCATCATGGACCCTGACTCTGCAGATGCACATGTTAACGGCCAGTCCCACAGGCTCCCGGTAGGGTCTAAGTGGGGACAACTTGGCAGTAAGTGGCCAAAGATGTCATGACAGAGAACATGGCCCTGAGCTTGTGTCTGGGACATTATTAAATATTAATCAGAAACATATGAAACTGCTGTGTTTGTGGGTCAAAAATAAAAGCCCCATCAACCATAGGCAGTTTTCTATGGCTGAACCAGACGCCAGCGGCAGTATCCCAGGCTTCAGGGGAGAATGGGGCCTGTCCTCACCTCTGCCACCCCCCACATTCACAGAGCCCAGGCGGCCTGAGTCCCCAGAACAGACCTGCACCCACAAAGTCAAGTTTATGGAGTCACTACAAGGCAGACCACACCCCAAAGAACCATGGGGAGACTCACCAGAGGAGAGGCCAGCACTGTGGGGTGTGGGGACAGAGCGGGTGCTGGGCATGCCGGAGTGAGCCCAGAGCCAAGCAGACCACATGTGTGTGTATGTGGTGGGGGTATCTGCACCCCGTGCCTCCTGGCCCTCGCTCAGGGACCACAAGCTTAAGACACAGGTGGGACGTCGAGCCCAGAGTCCCTGCGAATCAGGTCAGAGTCTCTGTGACTTCTCTGGATCCAAGGGGACCTCTGCTGGCTGCGACTCCCGCAGGCTGCTCGGAGGAGGGTGTTGACACTGCAGAGCCACAGCGTGCCCTCAGGAAAACACTGAGTCCTGTTAACTCTGCGGCTGGGTCTGGTCTCCAGCCCGGTGGCGCTTACGAAATTTTCCAATAGCTACAGTTCTTACCATGGGGCCAGGAGGTGGAGGGAGCCCTGAAATGGCACATTTTGTTCCACGTGGGGGTAGTGTTTCCAGAAGAGGAGTGCAGCTTCGGCCGAATTCTCCAGGCCTCCTGGTCCCGGGCAAGCTGCAGATGGGGTCAGGTGGGCCAAGGTGGTGGCCCCCCTCTGTCGCTACCTCCAGGTGTGAGCACTAAACCCTTCTGCTCCCTGCAGCCTCTCTATCTGCTGAGGGGGCAGGGGAAACAGCTGGGTGGTGGGGACAGGATCAGATGTGTAGCCTCAGCGTCCCTGCAGCTGGTGGTGGGGCCCCTGCGGCACCCCTTGCAACCACCCATTTCTTCCTACTCTCTTGTTCTGAGGGTGCACCTTGTGCTGGGGTGGGGGGTCCACAGGATGGGGGCCACCCTGGGAAGGACACCAGGTCACTGGGACTCAGGTAAAGAGCCCATTGCCGGCATCCAGGAAGCCAGGCAGGGCCTCCTGGGAAGCCTCTGGGTGTGCGAGGGCTTGGGAGCAGCAGGGAACTGGACTCCTGGGGACTGAAGGCTGCCTGGAGGAGTCAGGATGGGAGGGGATCCTGGCATGGAGCCCCAGCTGGGGAGGTGCAGCGCCAAGGCTAAGGGTACAGGAAACAAATGCATTTCAAACATCTGAGACCAGAAGAGGCCCTGATAGGACCAGGCCCAGTGTCCCTTGGGTGGGGCGTTTTCCTGAGGTGGGTCTCCCACCGCACTCCTCCTCCCTAGCACAGCCAGGCAGGGCTCCATGGTGGGGCGGGACAGTTGGCATGGAGGAGGTGCGGGCCCTCCGAGCAGCGAGCACCTGCCTCTCTCGCAGACTGCGGCCTGGCGCCGGCTGCGGCGCTGACCCGGATTGTGGGCGGCAGCGCTGCGGGCCGCGGGGAGTGGCCGTGGCAGGTGAGCCTGTGGCTGCGGCGGCGGGAGCACCGCTGCGGGGCTGTGCTGGTGGCAGAGAGGTGGCTGCTGTCGGCGGCGCACTGCTTCGACGTGTGAGTCCCAAAGGTCCCGGCCCACGTGGGCAGTTCACCAGTCGCAGCCCCTGAAAATTCGGAGCCTGGCGCCTCCGCCTTCGCCCGGAATGCCCTTTCCCCAGACCCACAGCCCCAGGCCCCTCCTTCATGCAAACCTTCCTGCCTACCCACCACCCCAAACCTGGCTGCAAGGGGAGTCCAGCCCCCACCAAATGCGGAGGTGCGGGGGGCCTCCAGCCGGATCTCGGGGGGCAGTGAGACCCTTTCATTCCCAGCCCAACTGGCTTGGACCAGCACCACCCTAAAGGCCTCCAAGGTGAGAAGGAGGTTCCCCTTCCTGGCACGGTGCCCAGGGTTCCTGCAAGGGTTCCTGCCTTGCATGGAAACACCCATCTGAGGATGCACCTCACAGAGCCGAGGTCACAGCGGCTGGGAGGTGGGACAGCAGGTCCTCCCGCCACCAGAGCCCCAACACTGGGTGGAAATGGACACAGCGTGTAGTGTCACCTCAGTGCCTGGGGGCCCCTCTCACCCCCCCCCCGCCCCCATTCTAGGGAAAAGGAATAAGATGTGTATAAGAGACAGCTCCAGGGAGGGGTGGCAGCAAGTCCATGAGCCCAGCGCTAAGGGGCCTGGAAGACAGAGGCTTGTGATGGTGGCTTGTGGGACTGTGGGCCTAGTGTCCCCAGATCTTGCAAGTTTCCCAGAGAAGCTGGAAATCTGGAATATTCTGTTCAACTGCTCTACTTTGAAATGTACCCCCCAAAATCCCATGAGTCTAATGAAATATGTCTGTGGGCGACACCTGCTTCAGAACCTCCCCACCTGGTGTCTAGTTGGTGCTCAGTAAGTGCTGGAGGGGTTGTCAGATAAAATACAGGATTCCCAGTTCAATCTGAATTTCAGAATGAAACCAAAATACTTTTTACTATGAGTATGCCCCCGTGCAGTATTTGGAACATATGTATACTTAATAACTGTTTGTTTTTTATCTGCAATTAAAACTTAACACATCCTGGGCATGCTGTTATTTTTTTCCCCCCTCAAATCTGGCAATGCCACTGGGCATTCATAAAATTCATGAAGCAAGTAAGGCCATCTTTTGGGACAGGTCATAGGTACTAGTAAGTCTCTTCCATTTTCCCTGAAGGACACTAACTCTCCCTCAGAGGACTGTCCATGAAGGCTTATGCGCCCATATTGAACAGATAGTTGTCCTCCAGGCATTTTTCATGGAGAAGGCCTTGAGCCTGCAGCCACTCAATATTTATCACAAACTCAGCTGAGGCAGTCACCATCCAAATTTCCAGATATTATAAAGCAGTGGTATTAAACCAACAACCTCCTTCCTTCCTTCCCATCTCACCCCTACCTTTTCCCCTAAACCTTTTATCCAAGCAAAATCCCAAGAGGAACTTGGGGTTTAAAACAGACAATGGTGAGCTTCTCTGGTGGGAGAAAGGTGTGTGTGTGTGTTGAGAGTCATCCCCTTCCCATGGTACCCAAGGGCTCCAGGGAACCCCAGTTTGAACACTGCTCTGAAATACTTTTTTGGGTTAAGTCCAATCAGTGGAAGGCTGGGCACTGAAGGGCAGAGCCTGGCCCGTGTGCACATGCTTTTCCTGGACTCACTGGGATATGATGTCATCAGTCTGTCTCAAGATCTGTGCACAGCCACGACCCAGCTAGCACTGCACTGTGATTCTTGAGGGTGTTGCTCATCACACCACACAATGTCCTCTCTGGAGAAGAATCCAGAATTGTCTTTGTTCTAGGAACACTTCTGAGCATCACACTCATCATATCTCATGTACACAGTGAACTCTGGGCCATGCTGGGTTTTCCATTTAGCAGGGGCGTGGGGACCAGGACGGACGCCTATCCTTCACATCCCACAGCTACGGGGACCCCAAGCAGTGGGCAGCCTTCTTGGGCACGCCGTTCCTGAGTGGCGCTGACGGGCAGCTGGAGCGTGTGGCGCGCATCCACAAACACCCCTTCTACAACCTCTACACGCTCGACTACGACGTGGCACTGCTCGAGCTAGTGGGGCCAGTACGCCGCAGCCGCCTGGTGCGGCCCATCTGCCTGCCTGAGCCCGCCCCGCGGCCCCCAGACGGCGCGCGCTGCGTCATCACAGGCTGGGGCTCAGTGCGCGAGGGAGGTAGGCGCAGCCGCCCCTCCTGGGGTGTCGGGAAGGATCTCGCCCAGACCCCCACTGGGGATCCCTGTGGTAGCTAGCGGGCACACAGCCTTACCGAGTCCCGTCTTGCCGCTCGCCTGTAGGCTCAATGGCCAGGCAGCTGCAGAAGGCGGCCGTGCGCCTCCTCAGCGAGCAGACCTGCCGCCGCTTCTACCCGGTACAGATCAGCAGCCGCATGCTGTGCGCCGGGTTCCCGCAAGGAGGTGTAGACAGCTGCTCGGTGAGCGACTGGGCAACTGAAACTGGGCTCCCCGGGGCCACACCCTCAGGACGCAAAGCCACTCATCTGCTCCCCCCTCTCCAGTGCACTTCCTCAAACAGAGTACCTTTCGGCTCTCCTGGAGTGTCCACTGAACCCCGCCTCGGTGGACACCTCTAGAGAACCAGGTTCCACCCCACATCCTCCCTGAGCCAGGTAGAGGGGTCAGGAGCAGCGAGGCAGAGGCCGTTTCTCCAGGCCCAACAGGCAGGTGTCCACCAATGTCTGCCAGCCGGCTGAAAGCTCACCTGAGCACTGAACCCATTTCTCAGATGGCAGTGAGGCTCTCCCAGGGGTGAACACTACTACTTACCTGGGGTCACAGAGGTCAGGCCAGCCCACCCTTGGCTGTGGAGGGGAAGTGCTGGCCGCTCTGAGTACCCTTCCTCTCTCCCCTCCTCAGGGTGACGCGGGAGGACCCCTGGCCTGCAGGGAGCCCTCCGGCCGCTGGGTGCTAACTGGGGTCACCAGCTGGGGTTATGGCTGTGGGCGGCCCCAGTTCCCGGGCGTGTACACTCGGGTGGCTGCTGTCAGAGGCTGGATCGGGCAGAATATCCAGGAGTGACCACCATGTGGCTGCCCAGGCGTGGATCAGAGATAAGGAGGGGGCGGAGGGGTGGAGTGAGGGTGGGCTGTGGGTAATGGGGGTGCAGTTGAATTGCAAATTTTGTTCCAATAAAAACAGCCCCTCGTCTGTAGCCTGCTGGCTCGGCACCTCCGTGTCACAGCAAAGACCAACTGCCCGCCCCTCACACAGGGCTAGAGGGGGAGGGATGGGGGGACTTCCAGGACCCAGGCGTGGATCAGAGATAAGGAGGGGGCGGAGGGGTGGAGTGAGGGTGGGCTGTGGGTAATGGGGGTGCAGTTGAATTGCAAATTTTGTTCCAATAAAAACAGCCCCTCGTCTGTAGCCTGCTGGCTCGGCACCTCCGTGTCACAGCAAAGACCAACTGCCCGCCCCTCACACAGGGCTAGAGGGGGAGGGATGGGGGGACTTCCAGGGAGAGGCCCACCCTCAGCCTCTGGGCAGTCTTGTCTGCAGGCTCCCCTTTACATGAACAGCACTCCCTGTCACCTGGGAGCCCAGGGTCACTCGGGAAAGAAGGGGAGGGGTACTGACGCCAGTCCCCACAGAGACCCCAGCAGGGAAGACACACAGGGTTCTCCCCACATACTCCCTCCCTCAGCGATCTGTCTCCAGGAAGTCAGAGTATAGAAGAAGCCTGGCCACAACCACAGGTCCAAACCCTGATTCTATGCTCAGGCATGTGGCTGCCTGACCTGGGCGCAGTGCCAGAGCTGCCCTGGGTCTTTGCTCTCACCCCTCTAGCCCCCACCCTGAGGAAGATCCCTGCTCCCAACCCTGATTCCCCCACCTTCAGCAGGAGTGAACACAATCTGTAAGCTAAAGGGTCCTGAGATAAGAAACAAAGCTACACACACACAGATGGTAACAAATGGCACCTCCACCAGTCTTTCACTGGATGCCCACTTTACATCAGCATATTAGATGACACACCCACCAGCAGCCAGGACCAGATATTAGGGACAAAACAGGGCAACCAGGGTGGCCCCCCTCAAAAAACCCCTGCTCCTGTCCGGGGAGACTAGTGCATGTCTCCCCAATGTCAGCCTCTCTCCCCCTCCCTTTAAAAGTAAATCCCTTTGGCCACGTGGGCAAGAAGTTTACAGTGAACTAAGCTCCTGATCCCCCGTTCTCTGGTCACTGAATAAAGCTGCTGTGCCCATCTCAGCTTCAGTCTCCTTATTCACCTACTGGAACCTGAAGAGAAAGAACCTCCCCTGAAGAGAGAGCCGTGGTTCAGAGACCAGGGTCCACACCACTTAGTTTGGTTACAAACTGGCACGCAACATGGGGTCCACTCCCTCCTGTAACTCAGGGCTTACTCACTGACACAGGGGGGATGAGACCAGCTGAACCAAGGGGCAGCTCTGAACCTCTGGGACCAGTGAGGGCTACTGAATTCATCCTGAGATCTAAGAGCAGCCGAGGATCCAGCAGAACACTCCCCAGGTGAAGAATGTCTCCACCTCCAGCACATCTACAGCAAGGCTGCTGCCCGCTGCAGACTGGGGCCGTGTCCAGTGGGACTGGAAGCTTCCAGTCACTGACATCAGAGGGGACCTTACCACCTCAGCCCTCTCCCACAGCATCTCTGCTCCCAGCCCACGAGGACTGGGTCAGATTTCAGCCAGAGACCTAGACCACGTGCTGGGTGCTGGACATGGTGGGTGCCGCATCACCAGCTAGCCAGCAAGGCCCCGGGGAGCTGGAGACAGACTAGAAGCAAAGGCTCCCGGGAGGCTGTGTGTGCATGTGTGTGACCAAGCTGCTAGCCAGGCAGAACTGCCCCTGGGGTGCACCCTCCACAGCTGGACATCACCGCCTCTAACAGAGAACTCAGGATCTTTTGAACTGTCACCTGGCCCCAGCATAAACCAGCGGAGGGAGAGAGCTGCCCAACCACGCTAAATCCTAACACCATTTCCCAACTGCATCTCTACCACCAGCATCTGAAGAACACGGGCCAAGACCTCATTCCAGTTTCTCACTGTGCTATGCATGAAATGTGGGGTTACTTCTAACCTTCCTCCTGGTACTGGGGCCTCAGCCTGAGGCTCCTCATGGCCGCCTCCCCAACCAAGGGCCGTGTTCCCCTTCCGTTGGCTCACCCAGGACTCCTGAGTCATCTATCCCACCTCTCCTGGTTCCCATGCCTTCTACTCTCTCCAACCCCCATATCCACACCTCCTAGGGGGATCAGTGCATGGCACACCCACCCTCTGGGTTCAGTAGGCAACTCCTGCCTGGGAGGTCCCCAGCAGAGGGAGCAGTGTGACTGCTGTGTATGTAGCCCTCTTCTCCCAGATCTACAGGACTGAAAGGACAGATCCAAGGGTTTGAAGGGGACCCTAAGAGAGTCCTTCTTAATTTAGTCCAGGGAATATTCCAAACCTGTTTCCCCACTTGGTGAATATTTTATTCTCCTGGGGAAGAAAAGGCACTGATTAATACAAAGGAGGAAGCTGATAAGACCCATCAAAGTCACACTGGACATGCTCTGTGGTGTGTTAGTCGCTTAATTGTGTCTGACTCTTTGCAGCCCCATGGACTATAGCCAACCAGGCTACTCTGTCCATGGTATTTCCCAGGCAAGTATACTGGAGTGGGTTGCCATTTCCTTCTCCAGGGAAATCTTCCTGACCCAGGGATCGAACCCAGGTCTCCTGCACTGCAGGCGGATTCTTTACTGTCTGAGCAACCAGGGAAGCTCATACCAGCCTGGAATTCAGGCTGTTTCCAACACAGACCCCAGAAAGGACCACTGAGAGGAAGATGGCCAGCAGCACCTCACTCTCGGGGATGTGATTTGTAGGGTTTCTGGAATGCCTCAGGAAATGCCTTTGTGTGCACATGAATGTGAACCTGGGGTCAGTGGATGGGCAGGCCGTTCTTAACAACTTACTGACCACAGGTGGATGAATGCGTCTTTCATTACCCGAACATTATTGACTGGAGATGTTTCAGTATTCACTTGCACAGCAACTCACTGGCCACAGACGTTAGTGCCTGCAAAAATCCCTTGGTTAATAATGTGCAAAGTCCCATTTCACTTTCCAGAGCGTCCAAGACATTAGAACATTACAGAAGCTGGAGACAGGGGCCCCCATGCCCATTTCCCGGGGGTAGAATCAGCATTTAAGATGTTCAACAACTGGGATCTGGAGGCAGTTTCCAAGGAAGACAGATGAGCGGAACCAAGAGCCAGTAACTTAGCTTCAGCGATTTGGCCTTCCTAAAGGGGCTATGTGATATCCATGAGTCGCCCTGGCTTCCAAAGACCACAGTGGGGAGCAGAACTCAAAGCCAGTCATTGTGCACAAGGCCTGCAGCAGGGCCACCATAAGAGGGATGACCCAAATATTGAAGCAAGCCCAGGGGACCACCGCAACTGGGTTCATCCTTGCCAGCTGCACACATTTAAGAAGAGGACTGATGATGCCCAGGAGCTCCTTGGAGGAGCCTTGGCTGTCCGACCACGGGGGTAAAACAGTAGACTTTCTAGTGGACATGGGGCCCCACTCTGTCTTGAACACTTGACAGGATAGAATGAGTGAAGCTAAATGCAGAATGACGGGCGTGGAGGGGCAGCTGCAGGAACAGTGCTCCTGAGTGCTACTCAGGAGAGGGTCATCTCACTCTTACGTGTCCTGGAACACTTGCTTTCTTTAACACTCAAAGACCTACTATGGAAACTGGAGGCTATGGTTAACCTCCAAGACAAACACCTCAACACTGAAAACACTGCAGGCGGATTCTTTACTGTCTGAGCAACCAGGGAAGCTCATACCAGCCTGGAATTCAGGCTGTTTCCAACACAGACCCCAGAAAGGACCACTGAGAGGAAGATGGCCAGCAGCACCTCACTCTCGGGGATGTGATTTGTAGGGTTTCTGGAATGCCTCAGGAAATGCCTTTGTGTGCACATGAATGTGAACCTGGGGTCAGTGGATGGGCAGGCCGTTCTTAACAACTTACTGACCACAGGTGGATGAATGCGTCTTTCATTACCCGAACATTATTGACTGGAGATGTTTCAGTATTCACTTGCACAGCAACTCACTGGCCACAGACGTTAGTGCCTGCAAAAATCCCTTGGTTAATAATGTGCAAAGTCCCATTTCACTTTCCAGAGCGTCCAAGACATTAGAACATTACAGAAGCTGGAGACAGGGGCCCCCATGCCCATTTCCCGGGGGTAGAATCAGCATTTAAGATGTTCAACAACTGGGATCTGGAGGCAGTTTCCAAGGAAGACAGATGAGCGGAACCAAGAGCCAGTAACTTAGCTTCAGCGATTTGGCCTTCCTAAAGGGGCTATGTGATATCCATGAGTCGCCCTGGCTTCCAAAGACCACAGTGGGGAGCAGAACTCAAAGCCAGTCATTGTGCACAAGGCCTGCAGCAGGGCCACCATAAGAGGGATGACCCAAATATTGAAGCAAGCCCAGGGGACCACCGCAACTGGGTTCATCCTTGCCAGCTGCACACATTTAAGAAGAGGACTGATGATGCCCAGGAGCTCCTTGGAGGAGCCTTGGCTGTCCGACCACGGGGGTAAAACAGTAGACTTTCTAGTGGACATGGGGCCCCACTCTGTCTTGAACACTTGACAGGATAGAATGAGTGAAGCTAAATGCAGAATGACGGGCGTGGAGGGGCAGCTGCAGGAACAGTGCTCCTGAGTGCTACTCAGGAGAGGGTCATCTCACTCTTACGTGTCCTGGAACACTTGCTTTCTTTAACACTCAAAGACCTACTATGGAAACTGGAGGCTATGGTTAACCTCCAAGACAAACACCTCAACACTGAAAACACCTTTGACTGTGGACTCTCTTCTGTTCTGTCACCCTAGTGCTATTGCCCTTTGCCAAGAATATTTTTTTTGGGGGGGAGTGGACACTGAGCAGCATGTGGGATCTTAGTTCCCCTACCAAGGATCAAACCCCTGCCCTGTGCATTGGAAGTGAAGAGTACTATCACTGGACCACTGGGGAAAGCCGTTTCAAGAACAATAGCCTGATTAATCTCGAGTGGGTTAGTCCCTCTGTATGGTCCCGAGATCAAAGCAGTCAATCCTAAAGGAAATCAACCCTGAACAGTCATTGGAAGGACTGATGCTGACTGAAGCTCCAACATTTTGGCCACCTGATTCGAAGAACTGACTCATGTGGAAAAGACCCTGATGCTGGGAAAGACTGAGGGCAGGAGGAGAAGGGGACAACAGAGGATGAGATGGATAGATGGACATGAGTTTAAGCAAACTCAGAGATAGTGAAGGACAGGGAAGTCTGGCGTGCTGCAGCCCCTGGGGTCACAAAGAGTTGCATACAACTTAGTGACTAAACAGCAACAAGCTGAGGATTGTAGGGACCTCGAGTCAGAATAGGAATTATTTTCCAGTGAGTGGTGTGTGTGTGCTAAATCGCTTCAGGAGTGTCCAACTCTGCAACGCTATGGCTGTAGCCCGCCAGGCTCCCGTCCACGGGATGCTCCAGAAGACTGGAATGGGTTGCCATCCGCTCCTCCAGGGATCTGCCGCACCCAGGCATGACCCCACGCCGAGTCTCGTGTCTCCTGCACTGGTAGACGTGCTCTTTACCACTAGTGCCACCGGACGAGTGCATGGCATTCTGCCAGTCCATCAGAGAACTGTCTGCCACAGCACAGTTAACGTAAATCCCCTGGCTGAGAGAGGACCTCAAGTTTCAAAGGAGAAAACCAACCCTCCCCCAGCAGGCAGAGCCCTGAGGGCTCATCATAGCAGAGGGGCCCAGGGCACAGTCGAGGGAGAGGAGAGAAGGGCCTTGTCAGAGGGCACCCCCAGTACAAGAAAGCAGCTCTGGGGTTTCCTGGGGATGGCCGGGTTCTATTGTATAGGGATCCCTAACTTTAGCTTATATTACTAAGCCCTGGTATGAACAATTAAAAGTGAGGGACCATGGAGAACAAGCAACAACCCACTCTAGTATTCTTGGCCTGAGAATTCCATGGACAGAGGAGCCTGGTTGGCTACAGTCCATGGGGTTGCAGAGTCGGACACAGCTGAGTACAAAACGCACACTCGACTGCAAAGATGTTAATGTGAGAAAGAAATTTTAATGTCTCACAAATAAACCTTTTAAAAAAAGAGGGGAAGGACAAGGCTTCCTTGGGGGCTCACTGGTAAAGAAACCGCCTGTCAGTGCAGGAGACATGGGATCCATCCCTGGTCTGGGGAAGGCCCCACATGGCGCGGAGCAACGAAGCCCCTGCACCACAGCCACTGAGCCCAGGGCCGCAGCTACCGAAGCCCACGCCCTCTGGAGCCCACGCCCCGTGACCAAAGGGCAAGTGCAAGAAGAAGCTCGCGCACTGCACCTGGAGAGAAGTCCCCGCTCCCCCCAACGAGAGAAAAGCCCACGCAGCAAGGAAGACCCAGCACAGCCAGAAAGAAAGAAACAACAATTTTTTAAAAAGTGAAGGAGCCTGACCCTTTAGAGTGGGCCCGACTGTGACCAAGTGCTCCTAGAACGTCCCCGCATTAGCACAGCTCCATTCACATGTATTCACATGTACACGTACACACACACACACACACACACACACGGAACTCACCAGGTCCCCAAACCTGGGGCCTCTGACTCAGGCTGCAGCCTATTCTGAACAACTGGACCAAAGTTCTGAAGGGCTGCCCTGTGCTCACAGGCTGTAGTTGTTACTTCTCGACTCCTCAGAGGTGAGGCTTAACCTCTGGACAGCTCCTGACCATCTCGAGCTCCCCCCGACCCCGACCATGTCCAGCCCTTCATAAGGAAAGGGGCGGGGGGCAGACAGGGTAGAACCCAAGCTGCACTTCTAGATGACCTGCTGGTGATGGAGCCCCTGCAATGTGACCACGCCTGCCTGCACCCTCAGCCAGGTCCAAGGTTAACCCGCGATCGGGAGGAAGTCATGGGACAGGGTCACCCCCAGGGGCTGGACCTGCAGAATCCGAGTGTTTCACCCATGGGAGGAGCTTCACAAAAGATGGAGATGCAAGGGATGGCATGCTCTGGGTCCATCACTCTAGTAGAGGACACTAAAGCTCTGCCCTCTGGCTGCTCTGCATACAGGCCAGGGCACTAGAGCTGGGGAAAGGGAAAGCTGTCTGCAGCTACACTGACTTTAAAGCCAATGGAGGTAGCGATCACTCACCACAGAGGCTATCAAGAGGGAGATACAGGGATAACAAAAGGAAGTAACAGGGCAGACACGGCAGCTGAACAAGCAGAGAGGGGATCGCAGTCTTCGCTTTGCTCCCGTATAGATGTGAGAGTTGGACTGTGAAGAAGGCTGAGCACTTTTGAACTGTGGTGTTGGAGAAGACTCTTGAGAGTCCCTTGGGCTGCAAGGAGATCCAACTAGTCCATTCTGAAGATCAACCCTAGGATTTCTTTGGAAGGAATGATGCTAAAGCTGAAACTTCAGTACTTTGGCCACCTCATGCAAAGAGTTGACTCACTGGAAAAGACTCTGATGCTGGGAGGGATTGGGGGCAGGAGGAGAAGGGGATGACAGAGGATGAGATGGCTGGATGGCATCACGGACTCGATGGATGTGAGTCTGAGTGAACTCCGAGAGATGGTAATGAACAGGGAGGCCTGGCGTGCTGCAATTCATGGGGTCGTGAAGAGTCGGACACGACTGAGCGACTGAACTTAGAACTTATACCCCAGAACAGAAGGAGAAGGCTTTTAGATGGTGATATCTTAAAAGCCCTGAATGCCTGGGGTGGATGGATAATGGTCACGGGGAGCTGTTCCTCCTGTTGGCCATCACACGGCAAGCCATCCGGGCAGCTCACCTGAGTACACAGCACAGTCAGGAGGCCCCATGTCAGCAGCTCATCAAGTCTACGACCATCCCTGTTCTCCAGTCTCCTTAAATGGAGTCGAAGCTCATTTTGCCTCCGGAATAAGCCAAACACTCACCCACCCCCCGCAAGGTCAAGGGAGTGACCCCCATGTGGCATAGAGCCACACATCCAGGTCAAGACTGGCAGACTGATTCTCTAGGGATGCCTGGACACAAGGAAACGTCAGATGTTTGGTGGCTGTCACTGACACCCTCGCCAGCTGGATAGAGGCATGCCCCACCTAAACGGATACTGCCCTGGAGTTCTCTAAGACCTTGCTCAAGGAAAGAACCCCTCAGTTTGGGCTCCCCAAGTCCATCCAGAGTCATGACAGGCCCGCCATTGTTTCCCAAAATTCTAGGGAAGTCTTTAGCGCTCTAGGAATTAAGTGGACTTTTCATGCCACTTGGAGACCACAATTGTCAGGAAAAATAAAACAGATCAAACCCTCAAAAGAAACTCAGTCAAATGATGTCCAGACACTCACCTGCCCTGGATCTCCGTCCCCTAGAGCACTTGTGAGAATGTGGACAGCCCCTGAGGGACACACAGGTGGGGTCCACATGGGGACATGTGAGGGATGCCCCTTCCTCTAGGACCCAGCTCCAAAACCCACCTCAGGGAGATGGACGCACTGAAACATGCCTTAAGAGAGGAGAGTCAGAGCTGTACACAACTACAGGGATTTGGAACTGCCTCCCCTGACATCACTTCATATCCTTTCCTCCCTGGGGGCTGGAAATCCAGAAGACCAGTTAGAACGCCCAGGTGCTGCTGTAGCCTGCCAGACTCCTCTATCTGTGTGATTTTCCAGGCAAGAATTCTGGAGTGAGTAGCCATTTCCTCATCCAGGGGAACTCCTCGACTCAGGGATCAAACCTGCATCTCCTCACTGCCAGGAGGATCCTTTTACCACTGAGCCACCTGGGAAGCCCAGACCCTAGGTGGGCAGGACCTTCCCAAGTAATCTCGACCACCCACTGTGTCTGATGATTACAGGGCATGACTTCACGGGCCACCATACCAAAGGGACATCACCTACACCTGAGAAAGAAGTTATTGAGCCATCCACTCAATATACCAGTGAACCTGCCACAGACCTTAAATTACCTCCTTTTTTTAAAAAAACCATGTCTTGAAGCTTGTGGCACCTTAGTTCCCCAATCAGGGACTGAACCCCAGTCTCCTGCAGTGAAAGTGTTGAGTCCCAATCACTGGACTGCCAGGGAAGTCCCCAATTCACCCTTGCTTAGACAAATCCCAATTTGTGCACAATGCACACCAGGCCAGCTAAGTTCTCACAACCCAGATATAACCATTCATGATATCACCCAGCCCCAAGAGCAAAGGGCAACGGGACTCACTGTGGCAGGAGGAGGGAATCAGTCATCCGCCTCTGACTAGCAGCCCCCAGAGTCTCAGGCAGACTCTAGAGGACTTGTCTAAAAATATGGCGGATGCCTTACAAAGACTCCATTCTTCTCTGGACTCAGTAGCAAATATTCTCGACAAGAGGCTGCCCCTTGATTATCTCCTACCTGAGGAAGGGGAAGTCTGCAGTTAAGACCTGCTACATGGGTGTCAATAATTCCGGTCAGATCAAGGTAAATACAAAACACAGGTATGAGCAAGTTCAGTGGTTACATAGATATAACACACTCCAAAATCCAATCCAAGCTCCATTTGGTCAAACAGAGACCTCCCTGGCTTAGCCTGGCTTCTTCCATTTCTCTACCCACCAACTGCTATCATCTGTCTGCTCATCTCTGGGCGGGCCTCCTTAATTGCCTCCTCAACTTCCGTTAGTGAACAGCTTTAAGTTATCAAACTTCAGGATGATTCGAATGCAAGGATGCAAGTCCATGGGACTGCAGTCTGGTGACCATCACACATATTTTAGGCTCATCAGGGAACAGTTCTGCCACTCTCAACTAGGGAACAACCACACCCATGTGTTCAGCAAAAAAACAGCCTCAGCTTCAGAAGTCAGACCATTTGTCCTCCAGCGCCCCTCAAGAATGAGGAGCAGTAACAAGAAAAGGGGAGGCTTTGTCGCCAGGAATAAGCCAGGAATTTGCTCAAAACCTGCCAACCACACCCCCACGTTTAGCAAGAGCTAACATAACTTTTAAGTTCAACACACACACACACACACAGAAAAAAACAAGTGGAACCAGTTGAGACCAAGTTGGCATCAATCCAAATTCCAATAGACCCTGCATCTCATTACATACTGATTTTACTGTATGAACATATTAAACACACCTCCCAGCAGCCAGTACCATACATTAAAAGACCAAAATAGGATAAAGAGGGGGTGGTCCCCCACTCCCTCAAAAAAGCCCTGCCCCTTCCCAGGTAAACTAATAAACATGGATCCCCATCACTGACCTCACTCCTCCCTTTAAAATTAAATCCCTCTCGCCAGGGGGTTGTCAAGTTCAGCCCTGAACTAGTTCAAGCTTCTCCATTCTCTGGCCACTGAATAAAGCTTGTGATATGTCAACCAGCACCCTCCTCCCAGGCAGACAGAGTAAGCCGGCTTGAGGCCCCACCACCATACGACTTAATCCGTTAACAGGCGCACAAAGGGAGGTGGCACCGGAGCCAGGGCCGCCCCTACCAAGACCCAAGCTACACCGGCTAGCAGGTGGGCGGCTAGGCTGAAAGGACGGGTAGAGTTCCAACGGTCCCAGCACCAATGTCGTCTTCATAAACTTCTGGTAGGCAGTACGCACATGCAGGACCCCGCCTCACAAACAGCGTTTATGGAAATAGGTCCGGGGGTAGGGCGAGGGTTGGGGGGTTGGTCTGCTGGCGCGTCGCGGTCACATGTTGGCTCTTTCCCGCTGCAGCCGCGAGTTGTAGGCACGTGACACGGTGTTCCAGGCGTCCATGTACCGGTCCATGCACATGGCGATGCATTTCTGGGGAAGGAATGGGCGAGCCGCTTACGTCTGGCCCGCGGCTGGTGTCCCCGCCCCGGCAGCGGACTGCGCACGCGCAGCATACTCTCCACGCCTCTTCATTAGGTCAGCGCACGCGCGAAGGCCACCGCACCGGGTCCAGCCCGAGACCCCGCCACCCCTGGTTTTACCTGCTCCGAATTATCCAGGGAACCCCCCGGCTTCCCGATACACTTCCGGAAGCACTTGTCCGTCATCCTCTGTGGAGACACGCGAGCCCTCAGTTGCGACACCGGGCCCGGCGGATCCCGCAGCCCTCAGCCCTCCTCCCCGCCCCCGGCCAGCCTCGGACCTGTAGCAGCTCCTGCGCGTTGGCCACGGCGATCTGCACTTTCACCTGCTCCATGATGAGCCCTGGGTCCAGCTTCCCGCCGCCGGAGCCCCCGAAATCGGAGCCGAAGCCGCCCTCCATGGCTCCGCAAAGTCAACCGGACCGCCGCCGCGTGCGCCGACTCGCACTCACGCCGGAAGTCCGCTGCCCCAGGGCCCCACGGGAAATGGAGTTCCGGTGGGTAGGAGCAGGGCCCGGACTACGAGTCCCATAAGGCCGCGCGAAACCTCCCGCGCACGCGCAGATAGGAACGGGCCGAAGTCGGTTTCCCGTGTTGAACTCTGGGTCGAGAGGCCCGCACCTCCGTGCTTGGGCTCCAACCCCCAAAGGTCCCGCGGCGCGTGCACACTGGAACTCACGCCGGAAGTCCGCTGCCCCAGGGCCCCACGGGAAATGGAGTTCCAGTGGGTGGGAGTAGGATCCGGACTATGACTCCCATAAGGCCGCGCGAAACCTCCCGCGCACGCGCAGAGAGGAACGGGCCGAAGTCGGGTTCCCGTGTCGAACTCCGGGTCTAGAGGCCCGCACCTCCGGGCTTAGGCTCCACCCCCAAATGTCCCGCAGGGCGTACACACTGGACTATGGGCCCGTTTACCCTGCGCTTTGCAGACCTGATAGCGCCAGGCCGTATTAGGGAACCAAGAGCTCTGCGGGGTGTCGGTGGATCAGATGGGGGAATGCAGAAAACTAGCGGTCCGCGCGGTCAGATGGGGGTCTTAAATTATTCCCTTAACTAGTGGCTTGGGCTCGTACTACAGCAGCCTGGCGTGGGAGTTATAACTCACGGGCAGAATTTAAAACCAAAATGTTTTATTGGGTGTTGTACAAAAAAGTTTCCAGTCTTAAAATGTATATTACAAATCATTAGAGGAAACAAAAGACCACACATTTGGCATGCATCTTAAAAATCACCATCTGAAATGTGTCTAGACAGCCAGTTGCTGAAACTTGAGTCCCTTGGCGTGTAGTGCTGATGATCCCTTTCGGGCTCGGAATTAAGACCTTTCCAATAGCGTTAATGTCCTTGAGGAATAGCAGTCCCCGCTCCGATGTGCTGATATAAATAGAACTGCTGGGTAGACGGTGTGGTAAAAACGAGCCCAGGTCAGAGCCCAGCTGTGATGAACACTGAGCGCCCAGACCACGGGGAAAAAGTTGTCCGTGTCTCCCCAGCACTCGGTCCCTTCCAAGGGCTGGGCCGAGTGGCTGTTTTTCTAGAAGGGTGCTTCTCCTCACATGACACGACTCAAAAAAAGAATCGCTTCTGCATCTCTCAAGTGGCTTAAAGTTAAGCATGTCTAAGAATAAATGCAAATTGTTTTTCAGGCCAAGGCTGACATTGTAACATTGGACTTTGTCCTGTGTTTCCAACTACTTAATTACCAAAGACTGGTAATTACCAAATTACCACCAACCTCCAGCCACAACTGGCCACCGGTCCAGCACACCCTCCCCTTACCAAGGGCTTCCCAGCCTGCCAGGGGCACTTCCAGGCTCCACTCTAGATCTCAGCCAAGCAACCACTGGGCAGGGATGAGACCAAGAACTGGCTGAATCAAGACGTCATCTAATGAGCCTGGGGGTTCTGCAGGCATTGGGCAAACGGCTTGCTGGGAGGGTGGGGCCCTCTCCTTTCCTTCCTGGAGTCCTCAAGCCCAGCCTGCAAAACAGCATCACGCCCAGAATTCCAGGACACAGCTTCGATCCCCAGAGATTTCCAAAATACCCTGAAGGGTGTGGGTGAGACCAGTGCAGTTTCCACTCACCTCAGGACCACCCAGACCCCATCCCACTCTCCAGACCCTCCAGTCCACTCAGCTCCTGTTATGCCAGAGAAGGGAGCGCCTGCGCCTGGAAGCACTCCTGGCAGGGGGGCGGGGGGCGAGGGAGAGTGGTACAGAGGCGCTGTCAAGACAGGAAGCTTCTCATGGACTGCACGACTTTTCTGGTGAGGACACCTCCCTCCACAGGGCAAGAACAGCCCTCAGGCCAAGGACTCTGGTGGCCAAGGAAAGATGCCCAGACTTAAAGCCTTGGCCTGCAGGGAGATTCTAGACTTGGCAGCAGCTTGGTTTTGCCGGTGGCTGACTTTCCTGTCCTGGGGCTTGGGCCCTCCTCACCATGAGCAGTTCCCAGGGAAAGGAGGTGGATGGGCTGCTCCAGCCTTGGGTAAACCCCAAGGGGCTGGCACTCAGCCTACCTGGAAGCAGGCTGCCTTCAGGGGCCAGCCCGCCTCCATGGCTCAGTATTGCGTCTTTAAGACTTGAGCTGCACTTTCTGAAGAGTCAGCCAGGGCGCAAAGTCCACAGGGACAGAGGCCCCTGACGATGCCACCCCCCCCAACCCGAGAGGGGTACTGTCCCAGTGGCCCTTGAGTGAGCCCCTGAGGTGGGAGCCTGGCAACCTGTGTACTGACCAATGTAAAAAAATAAATATCCATTAAAAAAATAACTTCTGTGTATCTACGTGACATGGGTCAAAGGTGAACTGATGCAGGGAGGGGCGTCTCTGGGTGATCAGATGCTGGGCTGTGGCATGGAGCATTCCACAGAGGTCTGCTGGCACGGGCGGGTCTGTCTAGGAAACACTGTTTCAGCAGGAAGCTACAGAGAAAGCTAGCGTATCCATGTGCACCCAAGAACACAGGAGTGGGCATGACCTGTGCTCAAGGCACAGAATTGGAGGTCAGGGAGTCCCATGGCTTGCCCTCGTCACCCTCCACGGATGGGAGGGCGGAAGGCGGTGGTCGCACACGGATGTCACGTCCAAGGTTGTCACACTCATCCCCTTGACACTGACCTGGGGATTAGTCTCAGAGGAATCGCCCCCAGGTCCCAAACTTTCTTCTCGCCTGTCCCACAGGGTGAGGAAGTTGACTGCAGAAAGGTCCAGAAATGTGAGGCTCCGGCAGCCAGAGGGAGCCGAAAGGCCCACCCCACACACCCGACTCCCGAGGGCTGAGCAGAAACCACCCAAAGCCCAGGTCTGACAGTACAAGCTGCTTCCAGCCGTCCTTCAGGTGCTCAGTTGGCTGAGCCATGGAAACTGCAGGGGTGCCCCTGCTCCCCACCAGGTCAGAAGCTGGATTCTGAATTTGGTTATTTTGAAAGCTTAAATGAAATAAACTATGGGATCCTTATGCAGTTCTGCTCTGTCCACCCCAGGCCTCCTCTCCTGCCCCGACTCTAGGCTGCAGCAGAGACCCACACAGCCAATGGGCCTCCTCCCACCCCTGCTGGACTCCCCCAAATCCGCTAGCCACTAGGCTCTTGGGCTGGTGGACAGGGCACCAACACAGTCTGGTCAGTGGTGAAGGTCCCAGGAAACCCACCGACAGGAAAGACCAGTAGAGACCCACCCCCATGCTCTGGCAGTTTGCTTAAAAATTCTCTAGAAATGTACCAAGGATTAAAGAAGCCAATGATATAAAAATAGTTTTCAGTGGCTCTGGGTAAATAAAGACATGTGATGAGGCGTGTTTGGTTCACATGACGCGGCAGCCTCGAGAGGTGGTCCTCGGGTCCCCCTGGAAAGAAAGATGGTGTAGTGAGGTGAGCCCAGGGAGGCAGGCACATGCCAACCTGGCCAGGCAGGTAGCTGGTGGCCCCCTGCCCTCCCACCAGGAGGGGTTGGACCAGGCTGGGGCCTGAGCCACCAAGGAAGCTCAGCTTCCAGCAAGACGACCCCAGCTACTGTGGCTAATGTTCCAGAACCTTCCACGTCTCCCTCACTCCTGTTCTGAGCCACAGGACTCGTTACAATGGTCTTAGACCCAGAAAAGTACTGCACTCATGTCTTGTTCAGTGTAGTTCCTCAGCGCCCCCGACCCTCCCCACAAAACCATTATGAAGTCACCAGTATACCAGTCTGGAGGAATCACAGGAACAGCGGGTGGGCTGAGAAGCCCTAGGGCTGTACCAGGGTCACTTTGAGATACAATCAGCTTTGCAACCCCATTCCCGGTGTCCCTAGGTGGGTACCAGAGGTCCACACAACAGGCAGGCCCAGGAGGCAGGGCAGCTGCATGAATAGGGCCTGGGATGTGTGCGTTTGTGTGCACGCCCGTGCCTGGGAGCTTCTACCTGCTGGTGGAAAAGATCCTCCTCTCCAAACTCAGCTGCCTCGTCCTCGCCCTCCTCCCCATTCTCGGTCTCCCGCACCACTGAAGACTGCTTCACGGTTCTCATGGCCACTTCCTGTACGAGATGAGAGCTGCAGACAAACCCCTCCCCACCCAGGAGCCCAGCCTGCAGGGGAGGCAGTCAGGACGCCCAGGCCCAGGCTACATTCATGTGCCTGGCGGCCAAGGCTCCATCCACCCAGGAGGGGCCCCAAGACCAGGCAGCGGGAGGCACTCACCTCCCCATCAGCATTCACCAGGGTGGTGCGGAAGCTCTCACCGGTGCCCCAGCTGTTCTGGCTTTTCCACACGAGTGTGGATGGGGGGCTGTGAGCCACCCCCGCTCCAGCTGCCCACACCTGGGGACACAGGAAAGCCTCTCCATTAAAGTGGGCTCCAGTCCTAGCGGGCACCAGCCAGCCATTCATCACAGGTCCCCTTGATGCCCTGGGTGTGTAATCCTTCTAGGCCTCTTGGATCCTGCCCAGAGATGTTAATCAACCCAGTATGGAAGAAGAGACTGAGGTTCACAGTGGCCAAGGACTTTCATCTCAGCAAACGGCCAGGCTGGGATCAGGGGCCCTAGAGTCCATGCCTGTGACTGTTAACATGGCTGGCGCTTCGCCTGCCAGCCCAGACAGACAGCCTGGACCCAGTCCTAACTACACCAGGAGTACCTGGCACATCACTCAGGCCTTCCAAGAGCTCCAGGGAGGCTCTTGGGAGAAATGTGGACACAGGCAATAGGCTACCACATGCAGCTGTTCTCAGCGGCGGGGCTCCAACCTGCAGTTCCCCTGGCCCCCTGCCCCATCCCAGCTACACCTCACAACCTGCCCCTCCACAGCCACCTACCGTGACAGTCTGGCCGGCCCGTAGCACATACTTGGGGGTGAACTTGTAGGAAATCTCCTCCCCTTCCAGAACCTGCCTCTTGATCCTCCAGTTGCCCAGAGACTGATCCTGAGAAAGGGCGCTGGCGTTGGCACAGGGCTCTGGGCAACCCCGGGGGGCCTCCCCTGAGGGGGCGGCGCGACTCGGGGCGAGGCCTCACCTTGTCAGAGCTGTTCTTCAGTTGCACGAACCTGCCCTCCAGATCGATCTCCTCGATGCTGACGTTGCCCGAGGCCGAGGCCTGCTGCGCCAGGTGGAAGCTGCTGCCGCTGCTGGTGCTGCTGCCGGAGCCAAGGCCACTAGAGCCCGTGCCCGGCGGCTCCTCCACCTCTAGCCGCTTCCGCT
>SJYC01109708.1:0-17108 GCA_006408675.1 Madoqua kirkii
CTGGGGGCGGGGGAGCGGGTTACCAGGGACTGAGGTGGAGGGGTGGGGTGTTGGAGGGGGAGGGACAGCGCACTCGCCCCACCCCTGCTGCGCTCACCTCTCCTCCTCCCCCTCCAGCAGTTTGCGGTAGGCGCTGATCTCCATGTCCAGGGCCAGCTTGACATCCAGCAGCTCCTGGTACTCGGCCAGCTGCTGCTGCATCATGTCCCGAACCTCCATCATTTCTCGCTCTTTGGCATCCAGCATCTTCCGGAACTTGTCCCGCTCCCCGGCCACAGTCTCCTCTAGTTCACGGATCCGGTCCTCTGCTGCGCTTGCCTGCACCAGAGTCCACGAGCATCACGGTTGGGAAAGCCCACTCGGCTGTAGGCCTCTGGGGCCGTGGGAGGGGAGGAGATGGGACAGGGCCCGAGGAGGGGTCGGGGCTGGGGCTCTGGTGAGTCACCTGCTTCTGGAGGCCGGAAAGCTGGTAGCTGAGGGATTCGACTCGCATGCGGGCCTCCTTCAGCTCCTCCCGGGCGGCGCTGGCAGCCTTGTCGTTCTGGTCGGAGCTCAGCTTGGCATTGTCCAGCTGCGAAGACAAGGGCAGGCATGAGGGCCGGCACAGAAGGCGGGGGTGGACGGCCCAATGCCCACTGGCAGGCATGCTCGCGTGCGCACCTTGGCCTGGTAGGTCTGCTCCAGCTCCAGACGGTACTGCCGGACTTGCTCGTCGTGCTGGGCGCGCAGTTCTTCCAGTGCCTGGGCCATCTTGAAGTCATACTCCTGCTGCCGGCTGCTGTCCACCTCCACCAGGCGGCGCTCATGCCGCCGCCGCGTCTCACGCACTTCCTGCGGACATAGCCACGCGCTCACTGCATGCCTTGGCCCAGTCGCAGGCGTCCCTGACTCTCCCCAGCGGCCTGATCGAGGGCGCCCAACTCTGCCACTGGTGACCCTCTGGGGTAGGCCCGGGCCACCTGTTCACACCCACACCACGATTCACAACCACCCAAGAACCGTGACCCAGAGCCCCCAGCTGACTGCCAAATAACACACCTATGCCTTCACACACAGGAGCATCACTGGGCCCTGAAAAGGTGAGAAGCCCTGACACTCGCTACCACCTAGACAGATGCTGAGAACAGGATGCTCAGTGAGAGAAGCAGACACAGAAGGACATACAGGGTGTGATTCCACTGATGGGAAACGTGCAGAGAAGGCTGACCCACAGAATGAGTGAGTTCCTGGTTGTCAGGATCTAGGAGCTGACTGTTCACACCCACACCACGATTCACAACCACCCAAGAACCGTGACCCAGAGCCCCCAGCTGACTGCCAAATAACACACCTATGCCTTCACACACAGGAGCATCACTGGGCCCTGAAAAGGTGAGAAGCCCTGACACTCGCTACCACCTAGACAGATGCTGAGAACAGGATGCTCAGTGAGAGAAGCAGACACAGAAGGACATACAGGGTGTGATTCCACTGATGGGAAACGTGCAGAGAAGGCTGACCCACAGAATGAGTGAGTTCCTGGTTGTCAGGATCTAGGAGAGGGGGTGGGGGTGACTGCTGATGGGGGTGGGCTTCTATTGTGATGATGGAATGTTCTGGAACTAAACAGTGATGGCTGAACCCTGTACTAAATTTCATTAAATTGTATGTTTTAAAAAGTTTCGTTATATAGGAAAACTGGAAGAATGCTAATGGAAACACCTACAGAATTTCTTTTGGGGGTAATATTCTGGAATTAGGGGATGGCTACACAGCTTTGGGAATGGACTAAGATTCAGTCTACATGGTAAACTGTGAAAGCTTTCTGGTAAAGGACTATTTCAATAAAGCTGTCAATAAAAAAAAAAAAATTCTTGGGAAAAAAAAAAGTTCCTAATGTGGCTCATCACAAGGGCTTGGGGTCTAGGATAGAACAGCAGTGGGTCATGGCAGTGACCAGCTGGCCCTGGCCACATGCACCAGGAGCCAACCAGGCAGTGGTAGGGTCAAAGGTAGGTGGGGAAGCCCCACTTGACAAAACTCCCTGCACAGATGTCAGTCACATGTGTCTGGGCCCCGTGGATGAAGACAACAAGAAGGTGTTCATAGGAAGCCACTGCATTCACAAACAGCCAAGGAGCACAGTGGACCCTCAGCCCACACCCCACCCCTGGCCCACCTCAGAGGCCCTCCCACCCCCCTCGGCCTCCTCACGGGATCCAGGGAGGCTCTGGCTACAGCCGGGCCCGGCAGGAGCAGAAGGCCACTCCGCAGTTGCATGGGCATCTCACCCGCCTGCATGCCACAGTGAGCCCAGCAGTGGCTGCCTCTGGGTTCCATCTGGCTGTGACAGCACAATGGGCCAGGACCAGGTGGGAGGCCGGCTGGGCCAGGGCTCCAGTCAGTCCTGCCAAACCAGGGAGCCGAGGCCCAGAGGCAAGGAGGCCAGGCAGGTTCTGCAGGAGCCTGAATGATGACCCTGAAAAGCATGCCCATGTGCTGATCCCCAGAGTCTGCCAATGTTGCCTTGCTGGACAAAGGTCTTTGCAGGTGTGATTAAGATACAGGCAGGGCTCAAGACCATCCTGGACTACCTGGGTGGCCCCAAACCCAAGGACAAATGTCATTATAAGAGACGCAGATGCAGAGAGACAGAAGACAGTGGCGTGATGACGGAGGCAGGGATCAGGAGATGAGTCCCCGAGGCAGGGAGAGGCAGGAAGTGAGGGAACACCCTGGCTCCCGCTGGGGGGTTAGGGGGATGACCCACCTCCTCAAAGACATCCTTGCGGAAGGCCAGCTCCTCCTGCAGGCTCTGGCAGCGGTTCTCCAGGTCCACACGCATCAGCGTCTCCTTCTCCAGCTGCTTCTTAGCCACCGCATGCCCATCCTCCGCCTGGAAACACGGGACAAGCAGCTGGTGACGCTGTCTGCTGCCGCGTGAGGTCCTTAAGGATGCCCTGAGCCCCCAAACTCCCCCGGGGTGTGGACTGGGCAGGGGTAGGGGTGAAAGGGGAGCCCACAGCCTGTGCCGCCTGCAGCTACCTTAGCCAGCTGGGCCCGCAGCTCTGCCACATCGTTCTCCAGGGTGCGCTTGTCACTAAGTGCGGCCGCGAGCTCGGCCTCGCTTCGGTGGAACACGGACTCCAGGTCCCTGACTCGGCCCTGGGCCACTGTGAGCTCACCCTCCCTCTTCTTGGCGCTGAAAGTCAGAAGCAGAAGTTAGTAGGCAGCACTGACCCCAAGGCCAAGTTCATGGCTGCCTCGGGGCCCAGACCCTCACCTACTCACGCTTTCAGTACCAGAGTTATCTGTCAGCACCAAAGGGGCCCTGTCTTCAAACCCACTCTGCCCCATGGGGACCCCTCCAGCCACTCAAAATAACCCTCAAGATGTGGGTTTTCATGTCCTTTCCCCTGACTTTTTGGCACAGGAGGAGGGACCACTTAGAGGAGAACTCTGATTTTTTTTTAATGTATAATTTATTATAGTAACTAATAAAATCCTGGCCTTTGAACTGTTGATCTCACTTGTTAAGTTAAGCTATTTCAGGTGGGCTCACTGACCTTCTAACAGATATCTCCAATGTGAAATACCTAAGATGCCAAAGAGACTTCCTAAATACACAATTCTCCCTTTTGGTTTTTGGCTGCACTGTGCACCATATGGCATCTTAGTTCCCTGACCAGGGAGCGAACCCAGGTTCCCAGCACTGGAAGCCTGGAGTTAGCCACTGGACCACCAAGGAAGCACCAACACACAACTCTTAATAGTATGAACATTTCTGAATGGTGCTGTAAATCTCGAATTAGAAGTGGGTAGTTGAAAGCTACCCACTTCCCCACCAAGGAACTGAAGCTTTGCCCTGCCCAGCACCGTGGGGACAGCACAGCAGGGGTCAGACCAGCATCACCCTTCCTGGGTGTGATAACCAGACGTCCCCGGACATCACCTGGTGTCCCCCAGGGGCAGGACCGCCCTGGGCGACAATGCCTGGGGACACCACCACACCAGTTTGGGTGAGGTGTGTCGGGAAGGGACAAAGCCCAGTGACTTCAGTCACCAGGCTGGTCCCGTCCTCACAGCAGTCCTTGGGATAGGACCTCCAGGCAGATGGGGCACCCACGGCCAGTCCACATTCCTGAGCCACACAGTCCTTCCACTCAAGGGAGGCGGGGTGGGCTGCAAACCCCACATCCCTAGGGGGTTTGGGGAAACTGGACTTATCTGTCCGATAGGCCACTTACTCAGGGCCAGTTTCGTGGACATGCTATCCTCTCACTAGAGGAACGTCTGTGGACTCCCCATCAGGGGGCACTTTCTCGTGGGTGCAGAGAGCAGTGAGATCCACTGCCCTCAGGTGAAGGGGGAGGAGACAGGAGGAACACATGCAGGGCGGGAGCTACTGGGCACAGCCCTCGAGAAGCCGGGGCCTGGGGCCTAAGCCAGGCCGTGGTTCCCAGGACACTGCGGAGAGCAGAGTACACAGGCCTAGGGTGAGGTGGGCGGGCAGGTCGTGATAGCTGGGCGGTCAGGGCGACAGGAGCAGGGGCATCAGGAAATGTGGAAAATCTCTCAACACAGACACCCTGTGCCACGGAGATGAAGAAGGACATGGAATGGTCTGGGAAACAGGGGTGCTGGCAACCCTCAGTGGCTTAAGTTTCTGCTGCTTGACAGCTTCAGGGTACTCCCTGAAGTTCCTCCCCTGGAACCCTAATTCCTGGAGGATTAGGCAGGAGAGTCCAGCCTGTCAAGTCCTCCGCCCATTTCCATCATCACAGGGTTTTCACAGTGCTCTTGGTTGAAAGAGAAAAGCCCAGGCTGCCACCTCATGGCAGCTGCACTTTGTTCAGGGTCACAGGTCACCCACACCGTCTGCAAGGGCTCTGCGCCCAAGAGCAGGAAGTGAGGCCAATAGGCAAATCACCTGCAGACCCAAGTACTCGAGACTGGGGAAGCCTTCCCTCGAGAGCGGGGGCCAAGGTAAGTTGCTGGCTCGGGTGCCCAGTGGCAGGGCAGGGCTGTCACAGGAGTCTGTGACACGGCCCAGGCACTGGGGGGACATCGCAACACATGTGCCATCAATGCCAGGCTCGAGCTAGGCAAAGTGCTCTGTCATCTAAGGGTGTCCACCCCGAGTGTAAACTAAGAAAGGCAGAAAGCAATGCCCCAGACTGGCCTCAGAGGTTCTGTCTGGGAGGAGGCTCATGAGACTTTCATTTTCCTCTTTAAAATTTTACTTGTGTGTCTTGGCCGTGCTGGGTCTTCACTGCCGCGCAGGCTTTTCTCTAGCTGCGGTGAGTGGGGGCTGCTCTAGCTGCGGTGTGCGGGCTTCTCGCTGCAGTGGCTTCTCATTGCAGGGCACAGGCTCTAGGGCCCACCGGCTTCAGCAGCTGCAGCCTGCAGGCTCTAGAGCACAGGCTCAGGAGCTGTGCACAGGCTTAGTTGCTCTGAGCTGTGTGGGATCTTCCCAGACCAGAGACTGAAACCGTGTCCCCTGCACTGGCAGGTGGATTCTTCACCACTGAACCACCAGGGAACCCTTGTTTTTCTCCTTAACTGCGCCATCTGCTTTCTCCCCAGGGAGCATCTATAACTCTAACAAGCAGAAACGTGACTTCTCAGCCCACCCAAGGAATCACACGCAGGTTCAGGGTGTTTGGAAGATTCCAGAACCTGTGTGGATGTGACAGAGAGAGGCTGGGGGAATTCCAGAATTCTCCAGCATTCATTCTCTTACTCGTCTTCAAAAAGCATGTCACTTTTAAATTCAAAGTCATAATAAATGGATGGGGTCTCCTGTCCACCCAGCCTCTTGAAAAGCACGCAGACTGCCTCTCCTGCCCTGTCAGACACCAGCTGGTGGTATCACGCGGGTCTGTCTCTGGGCTCAAGGCTCTGCTCCATGCAGGAACACAGCGCTACGTGACAGGGGACAGTCTGAGGAGGCGACTGGAAAAGGCAGAGCTGTGGAGACATGAAGGACCCCCAGCCTGCAGGGGCTGGGGGGAGGATGGGCTGGGGGTGTGGCGAGGTGCAGGGCTTTCCAGGGCAATGACCACGCCTGTGACGCTACGCTGGTGCACAGGGTCAGTGTACATGTGTCCACGCCCAGAGAGCACAGGACACCAAGGGCGACCCCTGTGTAGGCAGGGACTCAGCTGATAAGAATGTGTTCACATGGGCTCGTCACTGGTAACAATGCAACACACTCGCTCCCGGGAGATGCCGCAATGTGGGGCCCTGGAGGGGAGTCGGGGGCACCCTGCGTTCCCCACTCATTCTCCTGCAAGCCTAAAGCTGCCCCTCCCAAAGAAAGTGAGAAAGCCTCGTGAGGAAAGAACCCTGCACACGCGAAGGTGGCCTCCGGAGCTGGTGCCGCTGAGCCGGGGGAACCCTGGCTGAGTCCCAGACCTCATGCCCAGCATCCCTGCAGCCAGTCTGGCCTGCTGGGGTTGCTGCACGCGAGGGTGGAGGGGCCCTGGTCTGAGCACTCGCTGAGTTCACGTCACTCCCTTCTGCCACCATCACCACCAGCGCTGCCTCGTTCTCCAGACTGGTGCACTTTACTGGAGAGCAGCCAGGAGACGGTGCTTTGGGATCAGGAAGAGAAGGTCACCCACCGCTCCCTGGCGTCCTGGGGTGGGCACAAGGTGGGAAAGGGGGCCAAGGCTGGCTCTGTGGCCCAGAGTACTTCTTTGCTGGGGAAGGGTTGGGGGCATGGTGGTGCCAGCTACCAGGGGATTCAATCCCAGGGAAGCTGCTGAGGTTTCACCTCCGGGGGCCAATTCTTTGGAGGGGATAATGGTGCTGGACAGGGTAGCCAGAAGGCCAGCCCCAAGAACCCACATGGCCTGCTCCCAGGAAGGTTGTGCAAGTTGGGGCCCTCCCACCACACCCAGGGTGACGACCCCTGCCTCCTGCCCCGTGCGCCGTCATACTGCTACAGCCTCACCTCTTGGTGGCCTCCTCCAGGTCGGCCCTCAGCTTGCCCATTTCAATCTGCAGGCAGGCACGGTCCCGGGCCGTCTCGTCCAGCACCCGGCGGGCGTCGGCCAGCTCTGCCTCGTACAATGTCTTGATGCCGCTCACCTGCGGGGAAAGCCAAGCCGAGGTGAAGCAGCAACACGGTGCCACTCACCTGTGTCGGCCTCCCAGCTGGGCACCCCTGGAGCCTGCCCAGGTCATCAGCCCCTATCAGGCCACACCTATCAGCTGGACACACAGGCCTCCCTGCCCCACTCTGAGGGGCCCAGGGTGGTGAGCATATTTAAAAGTATCAGGGACCAAAAGGATAAGGAGATGCCATCTGCCCCATAAGGATGGCCAGCATGGAGACCACAGTGTCAGGAGGATGGGGAGAAGCTGGCAATCCCATTCATGGTGGGGGGTAGGGGTGGGGTGCCACCATCATGGAAGACAGGTTGGCGGTTCCTCAGATGGACAAACAGCAACCACTGACCCAGCAATGCCACCACCTGGCATCTACCCAGGAGAAGTAACACACGTACACAAAACCCAAGCACAGGCATTCACAGCCCCAGCATTGCTACCGGCCCCACAGGGGAAACGCCCGAGGGCCCGCAGCAGGGAACAGATGGACACAGTGTGGTCCCGCCACATCTAGGGCACCCCTCAGCCCTGAAAAGCGAAGCCCACACACTCGCTAGCACATGGGCGGGCCCCGAGAACAGGGTGCTCAGTGAGGGGAGCAGACACAGGACACACAGGGCGTGACTCCACCAACGGGAAACGTGCAGAGCAGGCAGGTCCGGAGACACAGAGTGGACTCCTGCTGGCAGGGGCTGGGGAAGGAGTATGCGGGGAGGAGAAAGCTACGGGGACGAGGTTTCCCCCCACCTTTTTTTTTTTTTTAGTGCGATTCTTGTTAGAGATATAGATGAACTTGGGCAAACTTCAGGAGATGGTGAGGGACAGGGAGGTCTGGCGTGCTGAAGTCCATGGGGCCAACACAGAGTCGGATATAACTTACCAACTGAATATCAACACCATATGAGTTACAGATGTACAACATAGTAATTCACAACTTGTAAAGGTTATTCTCCACTTCTCCACTTATACTTACTATAAAATACTGAGTATAACTTCCTTGTAGTTTATATACTTTACACATAGGTTTTTAAAGACTTTACACAAGGTTTTTTCCTCTTAATTCCCTACAGCTATCTTGCTCCTCCCCAGGAAGGATCTTCCTTTAGG
Source organism: Madoqua kirkii (assembly GCA_006408675.1). NCBI lineage: Eukaryota > Metazoa > Chordata > Mammalia > Artiodactyla > Bovidae > Madoqua > Madoqua kirkii. The sequence goes on from SJYC01109708.1 coordinate 8,203, forward strand.
GATGGAATGTTCTGGAATCAGATCGAAGTGATGGCTACCCAGTTGTAAATATATTAAACACCACCAAACTTAAGAGTTTAACTGGTGAACTGCATGAGACTGGAATTCTGCCTCTATGAGGCGGTTACAGGGGTTTCCCCGGTGGCTTCACAGTAAAGAACCTGCTTGCCAAAGAAGGAGACCCAGGTTCAATCCCTGGGTCAGGAAGAGTCCTTGGAGAAGAGAATGGCAACTCACCCCAGTATCCTTGTCTGGGAAATCCCATGGACAGAGGAGCCTGGTGGGCTATAGTCCACAGGTTGCAGAGTCAGACATGACTGAGCAACTAACAAAAAAAGTGGTTAAAACCCTTCCTGGGACTGACATAAGGCCGACAGAGGGTGACAAGGCAGCTGGCTTTACAAGTGGCCAAATCCTTCAAGCTAAGCTTCAACAGTATGTGAACCAAGAAATTCCAGATGTATAAGCTGGATTTAGAAAAGGCAGAGGAACCAGCGATCAAATTGCCAACATCCACTGGATCACAGAAAAAACTAGAGAACTCCAGAAAAACACCTGCTTCGTTGACTGTGCTAAAGCCTTTGACTATGTAGATCACAACAAACTGTGGAAAATTCTTAAAGAGATGGGAGTGGAAAATTCTTAAAGAGATGAGAATACAACAACACCTTACCTGCCTCCTGCAAAATTTGTATGCAGGTCAAGAAGCAACAGTTAGAACTGGACATAGAACAACATACTGGTTCAAAATTGGGAAAGGAGTACGTCAGGGCTGTATGTTGTCCTCCTGCTTATTTAACTTACATGCAGAGTATATCATGCAAAATACCCAGCTGGATGAAGCACAAGCTGGAATCAAGATTGCTGAGAGAAATATCAATAACCTCAGACATGCAGATGACACCACCTTTATGACAGAAAGCAAAGAGGAATTAGACTCTTGATGAAAGTGAAAGAGGAGAGTGAAAAAGCTGGCTTGAAACTCAACATTCAAAAAACGAAGATCATGACATCCAGTCCCATCACTTCATGGCAAATAGATGGGGAAACAAGCGAAACAGTGAGAGACTTTATTTTATTGGGATCCAAAATCACTGTGGTTAGTGACTGCAACCATGAAATTAAAAAACCCTTGCTCCTTAGAAGAAAAGCAGTCACAAACCCAAACAGCATATTAAAAAGCAGTGACATTACTTTGCCTACAAAGGTCTGTCTAGTCCAAGCTATAGTTTTTCCAGTAGTTGTGTATGCATGTGAGAACTGGACAATAAAAAAGGCTGAGTGTCTTTGAACTGTGGTGCTGGAGAAGATTCTTGAGAGTCCCTTGGACTGCAAGGAGATCAAACCAGTCAATCCTAAAGGACATCAACCCTGAATATTCATTGGAAGGACTGATCCCAAAGCTGAAACTCCCAGTACTCTGGCTGTCTGATGTGAAGGGCCCACTCACTGGAAAAGACCCTGATGCTGGGAAAGACTGAAGGCAGGAGGAGAAGGGGACAACAGAGGATGAGATGGTCGGATGGCATCACCTTCTCAATGGACATGAGTTTAAGCAAGCTCCAGGAGATAGTGAAGGACAGGAAGCCTGGCATGCTGCGGTGCATGGGGCTGCAAAGAGTCAGACCTGACTGAGCAACTGAACAACCACCACTTCCCACAAAGCTACAAGACAGCAGTGAGTGTCTGTGCCCGGGCTCAGAGGGCAGCTCAGAGCTAGGGAGGTACCCTCCCTTCCACAGGAAAGATCCAGGGGAGTGGCCAGGGACCTGCCACTTGGTAGCAGGGTCACTATCCTGGTCTGCCTGAGACCTGGGAATTCTCAGATGTGGGGTTTTTAGGGTTAAAACTGGGGTGTCCCGGGCAGATCAGGACCAACCCGTAAGAGTTGGATTGGACAGCGGGTCTGAGACCCCTCACCTTCTCCAGCCTTCCCACCTCAGTCCAGCTCTCCTAGTCATTTCATCCCACAGGTATGGGCTCTTAGTGCCGTTTCACAAATGGGGAAACTGAGGCATGGGACAGCATACCGCCCTCTCCGAACCTGTTGGTACAGGCCAGAGAGGTCTGCTGGGGAATGTGCTGAGAGAGAGAGAGACACACACGTGGGGCTCAAGATGAAACAAGCCTCTCCCTCCTGTGCCCTGTTGACCCCACCCCCATCTCCACCTCCTGGAATAAACCCACCATTACCAAGAGCAGCCAGCCTCACTGTCTAAGGAAGGCTGGGCACCCGGGTCCACAGGAGTCTCTCTCCCCTGTCTTCCTCCTGATGCCAAAGGAGGGCTTGGCACCCAGGCTGCTGTCTGGGACAAGATCTCTGGCCCCACAGACTGGCTCCTACTGGGCTTTCCTCCCCAGGTTCCCCTTTCGGCAGGAGGAGCACTGACGGGCAAGACGGCAGGAAACGAAGGTGAGGTCAGGTGGGAAGCTGTCCCTCCCCGGAGGCCCAGGGCGAAGGAAGCCCAGCAGCACACCTGACTCTTATCTGACGGTGACTTCAGAGCTAACTTTGATTTTTTAAATATCTCATTAAGATGCCACTCACAGGGATTTCCCTGGTGGTCCAGCGGTTAAGAGTGTGCTTCCAATGCAAGGGGAATAGGTTCGACCCCTGGCCAGGGAACTAAGATCCCATGTGCTGTGAGGTGAGGCCAAAACAAACAAAAAACAAAAAGGAATGAAAACAACAACTTACAGCCCTTATTTAAAATACTTTATTGCTAAAAGATGCCAACCGTGAACTGAACCTCAGTGACTTGTAATCCTTTTGCAATGGAGACATCAAAGGTCACTGATCACCCTGACAAATAATACATATGAGAAAGTAGGAAATATCTCAAGAACTATCAAAATGTGACACAGAGACCCAAAGAGAGCAAATACTGCTGGAAAAAAATAGCACCAACAACTTTTTTTTTGGCCACACAGCTTGTGGGATCCTAGTTCCCTGAGCAGGGACCGAACCAATACGCCTGCCAAGAAGCACCAAGTCTTCACCACTGCCAGGGAAGTCGTGCACCAACAGACTTGCCAGAGGCAGGGCTGCCGCAGACCTTCAGTTTATTAAAAAACTGTGTATAGTCAGGTGATCCTCTATAACCAGGTGTGCAAACTCAGGCCCACACTACAAAACCCCAGCCACCCGCCTGCAGAACTAGAATGGCTTTTATATTTTTAAATGGCTGAGTAGAAAAAAACCAAAAAAAAACATTTCATGATACAGGTACCTATATGAAATGCACACTTCAGCGTGCACAAATAAAGCATTATTGGCACACACCTTGGCCCGCCCCTCCACGTACTGTCCCTGGCAGCTTTCCCACCAGCCATGACGCCTGAGTTGAGTGCTCACATTTGAGACCATTCACCCACAGAGCTGAAACCCCAGCCCTTTCCCAAAAACCTCTACTGAACCTGGAACCTGATCTATGGCACCAGGACAAAGGAGAAAACTCTGTAGAGGAGGCCGGGAGGCCACAAAAGCTGTTTCAGAGCAGGGAACAGCTGTTCCCGGCAGGCCTGTGCCTCCACGTGCTCTGACACTTGGGGTGTCTCGTGGGAGCCCCAGGCACAGCTCTGGCTTTTGTTCTGTCTTTAACAGCCAGCGCTGCACAAGTGCGGAGCTTGAGGAATCCCAACAGATGTGTTAGCATGCATGCCGTGAGGAGAGCAGAGGTCCCATAACCCGAGGTAACCCTTTTCCTAGGGTCCCAGACTTGCCCTGAGGCCCTGCCTGTATCCCTGGGGACAAAACTGCCCCGGAGTTGACAACCACTGGCAAACTCCACAAACCCTGACCCTCTGCAAATCCTCCAACTCCCAGAGCCCAGCTCCTGTTCCCTGGGTCCTCCTGGGGAGCACCGGACCCCTGGTCCCCACAGCAACAGGATACATGGGCAGGAAGGGAAAAACTGTGAAGCCTAGGGGAACTCAATACCTGGTTAGGGACTCCCTGGAGAACCCCCTTTCCTCCCTGGTCCACTCGAGCCACCTCCCTGCCACCCCAGCACCCAAGACTCTTCCCAAACAGAAATTTGGCCAGCCCTCAGCCTCACAGAAACCCTTCCGGGACACATGTGGCCATTCATCCTCGTACAGCTCACCAGGCCAAAACACCCATCATCTGACTTCCGATGGGAAAGGCAAATGTCCACACACAACTGGCGAGGGTCTACGGACAGGAACGTGACTTTTATCTTAGGCACCTGAACCCTCTGTGTTGATTACAAGCCCACGGTAGGCTCACATTTTAAGCAGCATCACCACTGGGTTCCTTAAGTGGCTTCTCAGATTTGACACTAACGGCTTTTGGGGCTGGATTGTCCTCTGGGGGGAGATGTCCTGGGCTCTGGAGGAGGAGTGTGTGGGGCAGCCTCCCTGGACCCACTGCCTCAATGCCAGGAGTCCCCCAGTATGACAACCACAGACGTCTCTAGCCATCACCCAGGGTCCCCTGGGGGCAGGTTCTTCCAGGTGAGAAGCTGCCATCCAGGTCAGAGGCCTGACACACCACGCCTTCCCACGGCCCGTGGCCACTTCCCGGTCACTCCTTCCATGCAGCGCACGTGACCAGCCCACCTCACTACTCCAGCAGTACTGGCTCCCCCACTGGCCAGCTGAGGGGGCATTTGTCACCTCATCCCCAAGCTCCCGGGGCTCAGGCTGGTGGGAACTCCCCACTCCTGCTGCAATGAGCACCTGTCATCTGAGTGGCTCCAGATCCTGGGCACAGCCCTGGGGTGCACCGTGTGGCAGGCCCTCCCGCTCCCACCTGGCAGTCGTCCTACGTCCCAACCAGCACGGGCAGCCGAGAAGAAAACCATGCCACTGCCCAGACATGCGGACGGCATCGAGTTCCCCAGGTCTGGCCCCTGCACTCTCGGGCACAACACGCATCCAGTGGGGCCGGCACCTCACGTCCACTGCCTGCAGGTGGGAGGAGAGGCCGGGTGAATGACCCGGTGCTGACAAGCCCAGCAGGCGGAACTTGGGCCCGCACTCTGAGGACCCGCATGCAATGCCGATGCAGCAGCACTGGGGCAGCCACTCCAGTCCCATCATACAGACGCCAAAACCAAGGCGCTGGGGGGCTGAGTGACCTGCCCAAGGTCACAGATTAAAAGCAGGGTTTGGATCCCAAGCTTTAATCTAATCCCAGGTGACCCAACACACCACAAACCACCAAGTCTCACCTCCTCAGACACCTGAGACACACTTTCGGGCCCATCCTGATCCCGAGGACCCAGGCAGGGGCAACAGAACCCATGGAGTGTTCCCTCAGAGCACTGTCCTGTACTTTATTGCCTTTATTCTATAAAACAAACGTGAATTCATGGTGGCCCCACATACAAGGCCCCAAAGTAGGCATTTACTATTATCTGCACTTTACAAAAGAGGCAGTGAGCCCCGAGAGGTTAAGTGATCCGCCCAAGGTTACACAGGCAGTAAGCGGCTCTCAGAAATGACCAACCCCCTAGCTCCCACTCCATCCCCCACGCTCTCCTCCCAGAGGTCGTCACTGCACCCATTCTTCAGAGAGGAAAGCTGAGGCTCCAAGCACTAAGTGCCAGCTTCAGGCCCTGACTCTCCCATTGGGCCCACAGGGAACCACATGGTGGCCCCCTCCCCCTTATTCTGAGGACCTGCTCTTGGGTTGAGGGGGTCCTGTGGGAGAAAAGGGGCCCCCTAGGTTGGCAGCCAGTTGTGACACACCCACCCAGGATCCCCAGACCCCTGTCCTCGACACTCACTTCAGGGGCAGGACTTATCCAGCCTCTTCCCCCTCACCTGCACCAAAACTTCCCCTAGTTCCCCAAGGCCTCACATCCCCCCCTCCCCTCACACCCCCCAGGACAGGGCAGAAGCTACTAGGCTCCTGCTCATTAGCCAAGGGGGTCCCAGGGCCCAACGAAGGGGCTTCCAAATTTCCCATGGGACCAGGGAGACACTGGACTCCCCTGCTCTGACCCCTACCCCTAGGTCCTAGTAAAAGACTGAACTTACTGCCTGTGCTGTGTTTAGTCTCTTAGTCATGTCTGACTCTTTGTGATCCCATGGACTGAAGCACCCTAGGCTCCTCTGTCCATGGGGATTCTCCAGGCAAAAATACTGGAGCGAGTTGCCATGTCCTCCTCCAGGGAATCTTCCCAAACCAGGAATGAAACCCAGGTCTCCCACATTGCAGACAGATTCTTTATGCCCCAGATCCTGGTAAAAGACTGAACTTACTGCCTAATCCCACTCAATCCCCAAACTCCCCAGGATGCATTATGGGACCCCTGCAAAGTTCCAAGAAGAACTGAGACCACTGACTCACCCCAAACCCTCCACTCCTCCTTAGAGACCCGAGAACCTCCCCCAAGTTTTCTTGTAGAACACCCAAACACATCCCCGAAGACTCTCCACAACTCTTCTGGGGGGGAAGGGGTCCACCCTGGCTCACACTCCATCACTCAGGGGCTCCCCAGATCTCCTCAGATCCCTTGATAGACAGGGCCAGCCCCATCTCCCCCTACCTTCCAAGGCCCCTGGGGACCCTTTAAAGGGTTGGGCCTGCCCAGGTTGCATCCCTCCATCAGGTCACCTCTCACCAACCCATGGGGACACCTCAGAGGAGGGGTCTGCCCTAATGGACCCCTCATTCGGGGTACCTCCAATCCTGAGTCCACTTCAGGGGACTAGTCAGCCCCAAACTCAAGGGATACAGGAAACACGCTGGAGACCCCCGGTGGGTGGGGGCACCTGTCCTAGGGTGCGGCCCTCACTCATGGTCCTTCAGCTCCCCCTGGGTACCCATCAGAGGATACGACTCAACCCAGCTTGCACCCCGGTCTTAAGGGATCCCCAGATCGGCAGGGATTCCCTCGGGGGCGGAGCTAGTGCCAGTCTCCATCTCTCGCATGCGGGGGGGGGGTGGTGCAGAAACCCTTGGGGTCCCTCGTAGGCGCCCGCCCCAGCTCCCACCCCTCACTGAGGGCCCCTTGAACCTTCCCAGGGGCCCCTCAGGCATGCACCCCTCACTCAAGAGACCCTGAGAAGTTCCTGGACTCCTCGGTGGGCGGGGCAGGAACCAGTCTACTTCTCACACTGGAGAAGTCCCCGAAACCCTCGAGGACCCTCAGAGGCCGCGGCTCAGTCAAACGTGTGACCCTCGCGCGGGGCCCCAGAAGCTCTCTGGGGACGCCTTGGTGGGCAGGGCCCGCCCCACTCTACCCCTGTCGCAGGAGCGTCCCCGAAATCCCCGGGGACCCTGAGAGGCCGGCCTGCCCCAGCAGGGGGGCCCGGCGCCTGCGCTCACCTCGCGCGTGGTCACCTCCTCCCGCTCGGAGATCTTAAGCTGCAGCCGGTCGTTCTCCAGCTCCAGCGCGCGGACGCGGTCGATGTAGTGCGCCAGGCGGTCATTGAGCTCGCGCAGCTCCTCCTTCTCCTGCAGCCGCGACAAGCGCGTGGGCGACAGTGGCGTGGAGGGCCCGCCCGCGCGGCCAGGCTGCGGCGTGGCCATGGCGGCGGCGGCGGCGGCGGCGGCGGCAGCGGCTCGAGGTCCGCGCTGCTCAGAACGGCGGCCGCGGCTCGGCGGGCTCATTCAATCCTCGCCGCCGACCAAGATGGCGCCTGTCGCCCGCCGCCGCCGTCGCGACGAGGCAGACTGGGACTTGTAGTCCGGCCGGCGCCGCGCGCGGCACGCCGGGAGCTGTAGTCTCCTGCTCAGTTTCCCGCGGTGTCCCAGCGCCAAAAAACTGGACCCCAAATCCTAGCTTGAACGCTTTGTGACCCCGGGTTTCTTTCGGGGCTTCAGCTTCCCCACTTGCATAACCTACCTACGTCATCGGAACCTCATTAAAATTACAGGTGAAGTGGTGAAGAATCTTCAGAAATACGTTCGGTGATTTCACCAATATATGGAATAAAAAACAACCCAACACATTAGAAATACTCCAGGCTGCAACTAAGACCTGATGCAGCCAAATAAATATCAATATATTTCTCAAGCTCATAGAGATATTGCCAAGTTGTCCTCTGAAGAATTTTACCAATTTACATTTCTGCAACAATGTATGTATGCATCATCTAACTTTTTAATTATTTCATTTATTTCAATTTCTTTTTAGGTCTATAAGCAAGGTTTTGCAGGGGTTTTTTGTGTGTGGGGGGGCTGGTCTTTAAAGTATACTTATTTACAAAGTCGTGTTAGTTTCAGGTGTATAGCCCAAGCACGTACAGAACAGATTGGTGGCTGGGGTTTGGGGATGTGAAGGGGGTGAAGGAAGTAAAAAATTACACATTTCCAGTTACAAAATAAATGTCATGGGGCTGTAATGGACAGCATGGTGACTGTAGCTAATACTATATTGCATATTTGAAATTTGCAGAAATAGTAGATCTTAAAAATTCTCATCACAAGAAAAAATTCTATAACTAATAATATGTAAGGTGATGGATGTTACCTAGGCTTATCAAACTATTAGCTTGTACATCTGAAGCTATATAATGTTATGACAATTAAAGGGGTTGAAGGAAGTAAAAAATTACACATTTCCAGTTACAAAATAAATGTCATGGGGCTGTAATGGACAGCATGGTGACTGTAGCTAATACTATATTGCATATTTGAAATTTGCAGAAATAGTAGATCTTAAAAATTCTCATCACAAGAAAAAATTCTATAACTAATAATATGTAAGGTGATGGATGTTACCTAGGCTTATCAAACTATTAGCTTGTACATCTGAAGCTATATAATGTTATGACAATTATACCTCAATTTTTAAAAACGCTCAAAGAACCCAGACGCAAAAGGCCATACAAATGTATGATTCCACTCATATAAAATGTCCAGGGATTTCCCTGAAGGTCCAGTGGTTGAGACTTTGTGCTTCCAGTGCAGGGGGAATGGGTTTGATCAC
>SJYC01109709.1:0-47141 GCA_006408675.1 Madoqua kirkii
AAGATCCCCTGGAGAAGGAAATGGCAACCCACGGCAGTATTCTTGCCTGGAGAATTCCATGGACACAGGAATCAGGCGGTCTACAGTCCACGGGGTTGTAAATAGTCTGACACAACTGAGAGACTAACACTTATCACTAGTAAGTGATAAAACATAACGAGGGGTGGGAGGGAAGAAAACCCGACTGAGTTTTGGGTTTGGGGTAGTATGGGGTCACCTTCCTCCCCTCCACCCCCTAGACATAGTTGCAACCCCCTCACCATCAGAGGTCCCACTGACCACAGTCCTGGCCTCCTGCCATGCAAGGCCTCGAAGCCTACCCTCCGTCCACCAGGCTGGACCCTCACGGCATGTGGATGTCCCATCTGCCTCCAGGTCTTGGCCTGTGCTGTTCCCTCCTCCAGGAATTCTGTTCCCTGCGCTCATCCCCAACCCCGGGCTACGAGGGCCTGACTTCAGTCTGGAGTTTGGCCCCTTCTCTCCGCCCTATCTGTGCCCGGAGCGCCCTCCCCGCCCCCAGCCCGTCGAGGAGTTCGGGAGGAGGGGGCTGGACTCCAAGTCCCAGAAAGCCCTGCGCTTCCCGTGGGTGGGGCCGGGGCTCCCCCCTCTGCGTGCTCAGTTTGGGAGGCGCTGGCAATTTTCAAATTTTGGCGCTGAGCGGGCGGGGCGGCGACTGCTGGGCCCAGACCCTCACCCCAAACCCCACCCCGCCTCGCCGAGCCCTAGGTCTGGCCACCCGGAGGAGATGTCCTGTCCACTCCACGGGCTCACCAGGCGCGACACATGGCTGGGGTTGGTGGTAGTGGTGGTGGGATTCTCGGCCCATTTCCAAGACGGGAAACTGAGGCACGGGGCGATTCGGGGAACTGTCCTGGGAACCCCCGCCAGCAGGGGCAGGGAGGGGATGGAGTTCGAACCCAGGACCCTCTGACCCCAGGGCGCTTGTGAGTTAATGGGCAGTTGCTGCCTGCTTTGGATGTGGAGGGTGCAGCCGGTGGGCGAGAAATCCCCGAGCCCCGGAGGACCGGCCAGTCTCTGCCCGCCGTCCCCTCTCCCTCCCTGCGCCATTCCCCATCCCCCGTCCCTTCCGCTGCATCTTGCTGGAGTTTGGCGCCAAATTTTTCAAAATCTCAGTCAACGATTCACGCTGGCTCCCAGCCCGGATCACGAGCCTGGATGCTGAATTCCGGCGCCTGGACCTGCAGGACCGCGGAATCTGGAATCTAGAATCTGGAATCTGGAGGGATGGGGCGGGCTCAATGCAAAACCTGGAGCGTGGGGGTGGGGTGTAGGGCGTGGATTCCGGATGGGGGGAGAGGGGACCACTCGCGTTAAGGGTCTGAATTTGGGGGACCCTGATTCTCGTGTCTACTGGGGAGCTGGGGTTCTAGACCCTGGATCTGGAACCCCTGTTCCAGAATCCGGAGGAGGACAAGTTTGGTTGGATTCCTGAGCCTGGAGGCTAAACCTGGATCTAGGATCAGAAGTCAGGAACCTGGAGCTGGAACCCTGAAATTCCAACTGAAATGGGGGGGGGGGCAGGGGAGACCTGGGACTGGAGGGACAGCTGCCTGTTAAATGGGCTTGGGGGGGGAATGAAATCAACAGGTGTGGATTGACATCTCCCAGTGCCAGACACTGGGTTGGCACCAATGACCAGAACAAAGGTCCGTTCCTCCTCTTGGGAAGCCGGCAGGAGTGGCATGTTAGAATATAATAAGCACATGGGCTCCCTGGTGGCTCAGTGGTAAGGAATCTGCCTGCAAATACAGGAGACACAGAACTGATTCCTGGTCCCAGAAGAGCCCACATGCTGCAGAACCACAGCTACTGAGCCTGCACTCTAGAGCCCAAGCTCCAAAACAAGAGAACCCACTACAATGAGAAGCCTAAGCACATCACAACTGGAGGGTAGCCCCCTCTTGCAACTGGAGAAAACCCATGTGCAACAAAGACCCAGCACAGCCAAACATTAATTAATTAATTTGAAAAAGGAAATAATTAGGGCTTTCCAAGTGGTACTAGTGGTAAAAAAAAAAAAAAACTTGCCTGCCAATGCAGGAGATGTAAGAGATTTGGATTCAGTCCCTGGGTTGGGAAGATCTCATGGAGAAGGACATGGCAACCCACTCCAGTATTCTTATCTGGAGTATCCCATGGACAGAGGACCCTGGCGAGCTACAGGCCATGGGGTCAAAAGGAGTGGGACACCACTGAAGCGGCTGAGCACGCATAAACACGTAAATATGTTGTGGCGGGGGTGGAGGTGGGAAGGTCCTTTGATCATGGAAGCTGGGTGCCCTTTAGCTGGGTGGTCTGGCTCCAGGGTTCATGATGCTGCAGTGAAGGTGTCCCCTGGAGCAAGGCCCACTCCCAAGCACAGTGGTACTGATGTTAAGGATATACATCCTTGCTGGCCATTGTCCCAGAAGTTAGTTCCTTATCATATAGGAGAGAACTTGATTTGAGTTTCGAAACCCTCACTGTTTGCTGTTGTAGGGAAACAAAAACTGAAAACAGCTAAATATCCTTCAGTAAGAACACACCCATGGGAACTATGCTCAGTATCCTGTGATAGCATAATGCAAAAGAATCTGAAAAAATTTATATATATATATATATAAAGAATTTATATATACATGTATGTATAACTGAATCACTTTGCTGTACATTTGAAAGGAGCACATTGTCAACTATACTTCAGTTTGAAAAAAAATGGTGTGTGTGAGGGGATTCCCTGGTGGTCCAGTAGGTTAGGACTTGGCACTTTCACTAAGTGCCTAAGTGGCCTAGGTTCAATCCCTGGTCAGGGAACTAAGGTCCCACAAGCCATGCAGCCTGCCCCCTCCCAAAAATAATAACAAATTTAAAAGATTTAAAAACAGAATACACTGGTTGCTTTGTGTAGACCCACAGTGGAATACTATACAGCAGTAAAAGTGAATGCCCAGAATGACCACCTAAAAAGAGCATGTAAAAAAATCCAGAAGACTAACTCCAGTAGGCGACCATTTTTACAGTTATTTCAGGGTGCTATAAATATTAGAGAATTGAAAGGAAAAGTGGGGACGTGGTTAACCCAGAAGTCAGCATAGTGGTTGCGTTTTGTAAGCCTGGTAGTTGTGAATGTTTCTATGCTTTAGGCTAGTTGCCTAAGACATAGATGCTCTTTGTCTGTTTGATGTTTTGTGTTTCAAAAATGAAATAAACAAACTCCCTCAGACTGCTGTGCAGAACAACATGGTTCCAACACAAACAGAATATCCTACCACAAAGAAAAAAGAGATGATAATTATGTGACCTGGATAGAGGGATTAACCTTTGGTGGTAATCATATTGTAACATATAAATGTAGCAAATCAACACCTGAAACTTATACAATGTTATATCTCAATTATATCTCACTTAAAAAAGGAATATCCTCAAGAAAAAAAAAGGAAATAGAACACCAATAGAATGCCATCTATATTATTCTGGGGCTTCCCTGGTGGCTCAGACGGTAAAGAATCTGCCTGCAATGCAGGAGATCTCGGTTTGGTCACTGGGTGGAAGATTTCCCTGGAGAAGGAAATGACAACCCATTCCAATATTCTTACCTGGAGAATCCCATGGACAGGATACAGTCCCTGGGGTCACAAAGAGTCCGACACGACTGAACAGCTAACACATTACTTTAAATATTTTAGTACTTTAAAGAGTGAAGGAAAAGAGAGATTAATTTTTAATGTTTTACTTAATCTGCTCTTGCTGCTGCTAAGTCGCTTCAGTCGTGTCTGATTCTGTGTGACCCCAGAGTCAGCAGCCACCAGGCTCCCCCGTCCCTGGGATTCTCTAGGCAAGAACACTGGAGTGGGTTGCTATTTCCTTCTCCAATGCATGAAAGTGAAAAATGAAAATGAAGTCGCTCAGTCATGTCCAACTCTTTGCGATCCCATGGACTGCAGCCCACCAGGCTCCTCCATCCATGGGATTTTCCAGGCAAGAGTACTGGAGTGGGGTGCCATTGCCTTCTCTTTTACTTAACCTGACATACCCCAAATATTTTAACCAACATTATAATCAACACATACAATTTTACAAAATTTATCAAAGTATTAAACTTATTGAAGTATATAATTTACAATGTTGTGTTAATTTCTGCCATATAGCAAAATGACTCAGTTATAAATATATATGGGCTTCCCTTGTGACTCAGCTGGTAAAGAGTCCACCTGCAATGTGGGAGAGCTGGGTTCAGTCCCTGGGTTGGGATGATTCTCTGGAGAAGGGAAAGGCGACCCACTCCAGTATTCTGGCATGGAGAATTCCAGGGACTGTATAGTCCATGGGGTTGCAAAGAGCTGGACATGACTTTATATATAGTTACATGTATATTCTTTTTCATATTCTTTTCCATTAACACAAATGATTGATGAGATATTTTACATTCTTGTTTTTTCACATTAAGTCTTTGAAATCCACTGTTTTTCATACTTTCAGCCTATGGAAACTTGGATGCTCAATTTTCAACAGTTTAAGGAAATAATAAAGTTGTTTTTAATGGAAAAGTATTTTACACCACTTCTTTGTTTTCTTTCCTAGTTTTTGGCTGCACTGCATATGAGATCTTAGTTCCCTGGCTAGGGATTGAACCCTTGCCCCCTGCAATAGAAACATAGTGTCTTAACCTCTGGACCATCAGGGAAGTCCCTCCACCATTTCTATTTGTAGGGTTTTTTTTAAGTAATTATTAATTTATTTGGCTGCATAGGTCTTATTATGGTATGCAGGATCTAGTTCCCTCGGAAAAGGCAATGGCACTCCACTCCAGTACTCTTGCCTGGAAAATCCCATGGACGGAGCCTGGTAGGCTGCAGTCCAAAGGGTTGCTGAGAGTTGGACACGACTCAGTGACTTCACTTTCACTTTTCACTTTCATGCATTGGAGAAGGAAATGGCACCCCACTCCAGTGTTCTTGCCTGGAGAATCCCAGGGACGGCGGAGCCTGGTGGGTTTCCGTCTATGGGGTCGCACAGAGTCGGACACGACTGAAGCGACTTAGCAGCAGCAGCAGCTCCAGTTCCCTGACCAGGGATCAAACCCAGGCCCCCTACAGTGGGAGTGCAGAGTCACAGCCCTTGGACCACCAGAGAAGTCCCTGTTTGTGGGATTTAATTCATTAAAATGAAATTCGATTGAAATTCAGTTCCTCAGTCACTCCAGCTACATTTCAAGGGCTTGATAGCCTCAGGTGTCTGCTTACTACCTGGCCAGCACAGGTGGAAAGGATGCTGGATAGTCCCCAGGTGAGGGACTGTAGTGACCTGGGCTGGCGTCACTGCTGCACTTAGAGCCTGCCTGTCCCCCTTCAGAACCTCTCTCCACACCTCCTTTTCCAGCCCTCACTCTGGCATCCAGGACTCGGGAATTCCTTGTCTCCAATGCAAGGTACATCCTCCTAAGGCAGACAGTGCCCCCAGTCTGCACGCCTGCAGGACCCAGAAGTGGCAGAGGGCAGCTGTTTGGGGGGAGGGTTATGGATCTGTGAGCTGAGGTGCCCTTTGTGTGCAGATGAGGACCCTCATGATCCAGGACAAACCCTCAAATCAGAGGCAGCAGGCCACCAGCGTGGGGCCAGCCCTGCCCACACTGCCACATTCTTGTGCAGAACCACCAGGAATCTGAGACTCCTAAATGTGGACCAGATGTGCCAGGAGGCTTTGCAGGTTTTGATTCCAATCTATTGTTGTGAAACAAACTACCCCTGGACTTTATGATGTCTCATGATTTTGTGGGTTGGGAATGCAAGTGGGGCTCAGCAGAGTGGTTCTTCTGTCTTATGTGGTGTTGGTGTCCAACTTGCAGCTGGGCTGGGGGATCTGAGCTCCTTCTCCGGTCAACCTTCAACCTTGCCATCCCCTTTTTCTTCTGTGTAGCCTCAGCGTCTCCCCAGGGCCCACTGGTACAGCACAGACTTCCTATGAGACATCTCCTCTGAGAGCAAGACAGTAGCTGCTCCTGAAGTTAAGGATCATGGTAGGCAGTGTTGCCTCCCTCAAGACCCTGAGGTCAAGGCCATTATAGACCCGCCCAGATAAAGGGGAGGGAAATGGGTCTGCCAAGAAATCCTAGAACTGCAGCCATGCTGTTTTATTCTAATAGCTTTATTGAGATGTAACTCACACCTCATATGACTCACCCTTTAAAGCCTATGACTCAGTGGTTTTAGTATATTCACAGATGTGTGCAACCGTGGTCATGAACATTTTCATTACCCTAAGAAGAAACTCTCAGGAAACTTCCCTGATGGTCCAGTGGTGAGGACTCTGCGCTTCCACTGCAGGGGGTACAGGTTCAATCTCTGGTCAAGGAACTAAGATCACACAACCTGAGTGGTGAGGTTAAAAAAAGAAAAAGTAATATTATAATGTAATATTTTTAAAAACTGAAACATATGTGAAAAAATCTCCACCCATGATAAACTTACAGCAGTATCTGAAGTCAGGGTTGTCTTATGGGAACCATGTCCACCTAAAAAACAATGGGCTGAGCTCCATGCATCTATACAAATGTAAATCATGTAAATGTAAATCATCCATGGAAAAAGGACCATTGTACTGTATCAGTTTGCATCAACTAAACCAATTCAGTGTCTGGATGGCCTAGAAGACATCTTATCTGTTCCTTCATTAGTTAACGAGTTCCTTGCAAACTCTGACAAATATTGATTGGATAGTCTAGTGAGAATCATGCTTTTACCTTTTTTAAAAAATGCATCTCTGTTTTGGGTTGGGGGGAGGGACTGGTAGGGGCAAAGCCACAATCAGAGAACAGCAGGAAGGGTGAGCAGAAGAGGGGCATGGTGAGACTGTGAGTTTGGAGGAAGCCCTCTGGGTACTCCAGGGAGAACTTGTTTGGGGCAGGGCATGAGCATCTGGGGACAGGGGGTTGCCTTCAAGTGGCTTCCAAGGTAATTGCTATAGGGAAGGTGTACAGTGCTCTTTCCACAGGCCAAACCCAGTCTAGGTCATGGGTTTTTATCATCCTTTTCACAACTTGATTTCCTCAGGAAAAAAGGGAGTTTCAGAGAGGTTAGGTCACCAACCTGAGACACACAGCTTGTGAGGGGTGGAATGGGATTTGAACCAGGTGAGCTTGACAGAGCAGAGTGGCCCCTGCCAAGCACCTCGCCCGGATGTCACAGACGCAGACATTCTGGCTTCCACCTGCCCACTACTGTCCTCCCCAGCACCCCCGGACGTGACCAGGCCCACTCAACTTTGCCCTTGACATCTCTGCCACCTGGTGTGTGTCCTGTTCACCTCCTCCCAGCCCATCCTGTCTTCCCAGCGTCTCCAAGTTCAGATGGTGACTCACCTCCACCCAGAAGCTGCTCCTTGGGGACCGGAATCAAGTCTTGTTCATTTTCAAGAAAAAAAGAAAAAAAAATGATGTCAGAGGCCAGTCCCTTCCCTGCTTCAAGCTTGACAATGGTTTCCTTTGCTATACTGACCCCAAGCCAAATTCAGACCCTCCCAATATTTATTTATTTGACTGTGCTGGGTCTTAGTTATGGTATTCATGATCTTTTAGCTGTGGCATGTGGGATCTCATTCCCTGACCAGGGATCAAACCTGGGCAACTTGCACTGGGAACTTGGATTCTTAGCCAACCACTAGACCACCACGGAAGTTCCTAGCTTACTTTCTTCACGACACTCAGATTTCAGCTCAAATGTCACCTCCTCAGACATCCTGACCACGCCACCCAAAGCAGTTGCATTATCACCACTCCCAGCACTGAATCAGCACCCAGTAGGCCTTCAATTAGTGCCTAAATTGCCCACTTAGAGGGCAGTCACCATGCACAGAGCCCTCTTCTAAGTGTGGACCAGAATGAATGCGTTCCATGCTCAGAAGGATCCTAGGTAATACATTGTTTCCATTTCACAGAGGGGGAAACTGAGGCACAGGTATGAGGTGGCAGGATGGTCAGGGGGAGATTCAAAGCCAGGCGGTCTCCTTGGTCACCCCCACTGCCCCTGCCCCATGCTCCTCACCCCAGCCCCTCACACCCCTCCTGGCTTACTGGGCTTGAGTTACCATAACAAAAACACCACAGGCTGGAGGGGCTAAATCATAGACATGACTCTTCCATGTCCTGGAAGTCTGGTGTGGCTTGTTCCTGCTGAGGACCTGGTTCCTGGTCTGTGTCCCCACCTGGCAGAGAGCGCTCTGGGCTCTCTCTTTATAAGGACACTAATCTCAGAGGCCCCACCCTCAGACCCTCATCTCACCCTGCCCCTCCCAAAGGCCCCACCTCCAAATATCCTTTAATATTTTAAAAACTTAAATGCAAAAAAACCCACCCATACCATGCTGACTACATTATCAAAATTATAAATCAAGACAGGATCAGGGAGCTTCCCTGGTGGTCTAGTGGTTAAGAATCCACTTGCCAATGTAGGGAACCTGGGTTCAGATCACTGGTCAGGAAACTAAGGTCCCACAAGTCATGTGGTGCAGCCAAGAAAAAGGAAAATAGTTGTCTAATTCTGGACTACTGGTGATGGTTGCATAAGCTTGTGATTCCACAGAAACCCACTGAACTAGACACTCTAGATGGGTGGGTTTTATGGTATGTGACTTCCATCTTGATAAAAAAATGAGAGAGAAAAAAACATTATCTCAATGACCAAGTTTTTGGTGCCTCTCTAAATTCTGCAGCCGCCTCTTCATCAGTTTTCCTTCCTTCCTCATCCTGGTCCCACCAGGCCAAGCCAAGTCCTTCTGAATCAGCCTCATCAGTGTCTCCCCAGGGGGTCAGGCCCCGGCCAGGCCCTGTTCTCTGCTGGGCAGACCACTTCCTGTCTCCACCAGGAAATACCTCCTCATCCTTCAAAACTCAGTTTGCTTGTCTGGTCCCTAGTCTGACCTCTGTGACCCCCACCCTTCTAGCCCATTCCCTCTGGACCACATATCCTGTCCTAACCCCTGCCTCTGGGAATCTAGAAATTGTTCAGTCACTCAGTCGTGTCTGACTGTTTGTGACCCCATGGACTGAAGCTTGCCAGGCTTCCCCCTGTCCTTCAGTTTGAGTTTGCTCAAACTCATGTCCACTGAGTCAGTGATGCCATCCAGCCATCTCATCCTCTGTTGTCCCCTTCCCCTCTTGACTTCAATCTTTCCCAGCATCAAGGTCTTTTCCAACAAGTCAGTTCTTCAAAGCAGGTGACCAAAGTACTGGAGCTTCAGCTTCAGCATCATTCCTTCCAATGAATATTCTGGGTTGATTTCCTTTAGGATTGACTGGTTTCATCTCCTTGCCTCCAAGGCACTCTCAAGAGTCTTCTCCAACACTACAGTTCAAAACCATCTTGAAATAACCTCAGACAGCTCTGAGCTCTGCGCCTCTGGATAATCAGCACGGTCTTCCTGGGTCTCTATTCTACCCCCTGCAAATGTGCACCCACCACACAGGGCTGCTTCCTGGGCACTGAACGAGAAACTGATTATGAAAGGCTTCAGTTCTGTTCAGTTGCTCAGTCATGTCCGACTCTTCGCAACCCCACAAATCACAGCACGCCAAGCCTCACTGTCCATCATCAACTCCTGGAGTTCACTCAGACTCACATCCATCAAGTCAGTGATGCCATCCAGCCATCTCATCCTCTGTCGTCCCCTTTTCCTCCTGCCCCCAATCCCTCCCAGCATCAGAGTCTTTTCCAATGAGTCAACTCTTCCAATGAGGTGGCCAAAGTACTGGAGTTTCAGCTTTAGCATCATTCCTTCCAA
This sequence comes from Madoqua kirkii, assembly GCA_006408675.1. Taxonomy (NCBI): domain Eukaryota; kingdom Metazoa; phylum Chordata; class Mammalia; order Artiodactyla; family Bovidae; genus Madoqua; species Madoqua kirkii. The sequence continues at coordinate 9,775 of SJYC01109709.1, forward strand.
AGAAATCCAGGGCTGATCTTCAAAATGGACTGGTTGGATCTCCTTGCAGTCCAAGGGACTCTCAAAAGTAGAACTGAACTGATTATGTTCAAATATTGACAACTATACCAAATATTGTAAAACTCTCAGTTGTACAATCTTGGACAAATTATTCCTTGAATTGAGTTTCTCTAATGATGTAATGGCAAAAAATACTAAAGATCATGTAGGAAAGCTGCACAGATTTACTAGGTCTATATGTGTAACTTTGTAAACTGAGAACGTTGTACATATTTATAATCTCATTTCCCTCAGGGAACTCCCTGAGTGAAAATGTTAGTTCCTATGTCTGACTGTTTGCGATACCATAGACTGTAGTCCACCAGGCTCCTCTGTCCGTGGAATTCTCCAGGCAAGAATACTGAAGTACGTTGCCATTCCTTTCTCCAGGGTATATTCCCGACCCAAGGATCAAACTCAGGTCTCCTGTAATGCAGGAAGATTTTTTACCATCTGAGCCACCAGGGAAACTTTAGTTCCCTAATTACTTGAAACTTAATTGGGAACCTAAGTGTAATGAGGGAAATGATAGTACATGTGTTCACTGTTGGCAAAGGGACTCCAACATATATCAAAATGGGCCCCAGAGAGAAAAAAAATACCTAGAAATTTTTCAAAAAAAAAAAAAAAAACCATTTTGTAGCCATGAAATTTGTGAATTGAACTATTAGATATTATTTGTCAATCTATTGACTATGAATCTACTTCCCATCTGGTATTCTGCTGCTGCAAGTCACTTCAGTCCTGTCCAACTCTGCAACCTCATAGACAACAGCCCACCAGGCTTCCCTGTCCCTGGGATTCTCCAGGTAAGAACACTGGAATGGGGTGCCATTGCCTTCTCTGCATATGGTATAGTCATATGCATCAGTTCAGTTCAGTTCAGTTGCTCAATCGTGTCCAACTTTTTGCAGCCCCATGAATCACAGCACGCCAAGGCCTCCCTGTTCATCACCATCTCCTGGAGTTCACTCAGGCTCACATTCATTGAGTCAGTGATGCCATCCAGCCATCTCATCCTCTGTCGTCTACTTCTCCTCCTGCTCCCAATCCCTACCAGCATCAGAGTCTTTTCCAGTGAGTCAACTCTTATGAAGTGGCCAAAGTACTGGAGTTTCAGCTTTAGCATCATTCCTTCCAAAGAAATCTTAAGACTGATCTCATTTAGAATGGACAGTTTGGATCTCCTTGTAGTCCATGGGACCTTCAAGAATCTTCGCCAACACCACAGTTCAAAAGCATCAATTCTTCAGTGCTCAGCTTTCTTCAGAGTCCAACTCTCACATCCATACATGACCACAGGAAAAGCCATATCCTTGACTAGATGGACCTTAGTTGGAAAGTAATGGCTCTGCTTTTGAATATGCTATCTAGGTTGGTCATAACTTTTCTTCCAAGGAGTGAGCATCTTTTAATTTCATGGCTGCAGTCACCATCTGCAGTGATTTTGGAGCCCCAAAAATAAAGTCTGACACTGTTTCCACTGTTTCCCCATCTATTTCCCAGGAAGTGATGGGACTGGATGCCATGATCTTCGTTTTCTGCATGTTGAGCTTTAAGCCAACATTTTTGCTTTCCTCTTCCACTTTCATCAAGAAGCTTTTTAGTTCCTCTTCACTTTCTGCCATAAGGGTGGTGTCATCTGCATATCTGAGGTTATTGATATTACTCCCAGCAATCTTGATTCCAGCTTGTGCTTCTTCCAGTCCAGCATTTCTCATGATGTACTCTGCATAAAAGTTAAATAAGCAGGGTGACAATATACAGCCTTGACGTACTCCTTTTCCTATTTGGAACCAGTCTGTTGTTCCATGTCCAGTTCTAACTGTTGCTTCCTGACCTGCATACAGATTTCTCAAGAGGCAGGTTAAGTGGTCTGGTATTCCCATCTCTCTCAGAATTTTCCACAGTTTATTGTGATCCACACAGTCAAAGGCTTTGGCATAGTCAATAAAGCAGAAATAGATGTTTTTCTGGAACTCTCTTGGTTTTTCCATGATCCAGCGGATGTTGGCAATTTGATCTTTGGTTCCTCTGCCTTTTCTAAAACCAGCTTGAACATCAGGAAGCTCTCAGTTCATGTACTGCTGAAGCCTGGCTTAGAGAATTTTGAGCATTACTTTACTAGCATGTGAGATGAGTGCAATTGTGCGGTAGTCTGAGCATTCTTTGGCATTGCCGTTCTTTGGGATTGGAATGAAAACTAGCATGTAATAAATCCTCAAGAAAAGTTTGCTCTTATGCATATTGATGTGGGTTTTTTTGGCCACTGCATGTGGGATCTTAGTTCCCTGACGAGGGATCAAACCCATGCCCCGGCAGTGGAAGCACAGAGTCCTAACCACTGGACTGCTAGGCAAGTCCCTATAATATTATATTGATGACTGAGTTTTATCGCGTTCCTTTAAAATTTGTGCCTTAGGTGAGTACCTCCATTCCCTTACTCTATACCCTGCCCTTGGTCCCAATAAAACTTTGTTGACAAAAAATGGGGTGCACAATAGCCAAATGGTGGAAACAACCCATGTGCCTATCAACAGATGAATGAACTAAATGTGGTCCATCTATACAGTCTAATATTATTCAGCCTCAAAAAGAAGGCAATTGTGACACACACATGAATGAACAACTGTGGATGAGTCTTGAGGATATTACGTTCATTTAAGTAAGCCAGACTCAAAGGACAAGTACAGTATGACTCGATTTATATGAGGTCCCTAAAGGATCAAATTCATAGAGACAAAAAGTCAATGGTGAGTGTCAGGAGATGGGGGTAGTTCGTGTTCCATTCCCAAGAGTTTACTCTGGGGATGATAGAAAAGATTTGTGTCTAGATCACGGTAATTGTTACCCAGCATTGTGCATGTATATCATGCCACCGACTGGTATACTTACAAATATCGAAATGATAACTATCGTGCATATTTTACCATTAAAAAAACAGTAGCCTAGGCAGTAGTTTAATTAAAAAATTAAATCTATAAAGTTATTAATACATGTTGCACATATATATGTGTGTGTGTGTGTACAAAATATTGCATTTGTTACCGTTTCCGGGTTTTTCACCTCCTCTACACTCCGCCCCCGCCGGTTGGTCCCTTCCGGAACTGCGGGCGCAGGGACCTCGCGTGGACAGCAGGTGGCGCCGCCGCGCCTCGCAGCGCCCGAACATTTCGCGCCCCCACGGTGGGCGGCGCGGAGGCGGCGCGATGCGTCAGCGGGACCGCAGGCCGGGGAGCTGGAGGAATCTAGCCGTAAGGCCGAGGCCAGACCCCAGGCTGGCGGAGGTGGGGGTGCTGCTGAGTCATACGGGAGCCCCCGATCGACCGTGGGAGCTAGTCCCACGCGGGCCGGCCCGCCTGGCTCGTGAACTGCTTTCCCAGGGAGATGGCGTGGCTGGCGGCTGTCCGACCGCGCGGCCGCGCCTGGAGCACACATGTAACTCCATCGCCAACTAACTGGGGCCTTGGATTAGTGGAGGCCTCACCAAACCTCAGTTTACTCTTTTGCATCCTGCAGATAAGCATAGCCCATGCTTCCCGGGTTCTTGGGGATTCAATGAACTGTTATACGGAGAACCTGGAACCAAGCGCGCTCTCCGGAGGGAATAAAAGAGGCCACCATCACAGCAAGCGCGCCAAGGTGGCAGCGCGCAAAGGTGGCAGCGCGTGGCGCACAGATGAACCGGCTCCCTTCGCGCTGTCTCGGGCCTGGATTTCCCCCAACAGAGGCGCGGTGAGCAGGGGCAGTCAAACCTTGCAATGCGAGGCGCCTGCAGGGGGCGTGGAGCCTGCGAGGCCGAGCCACCTGCGCCTCCCACGCGCGCCCCACCCTGAAACTCGCGAGTTTGGAGAGGGGGCACCGGGTCCCGGCCCTGGGCTCTGCAGCCCTTGGTTCTGGGGAACTCGAGGCGACCTCCTAGACTACCAGGCGACATTTATCAAGTGCCGCTTGTGTATTCCACTTATTAATGTTTCCTGCAACCCAATGAGGCCGGTGTGCATTGTCATAGGACAGGTGGGAACTCTGAGGCCGCCTTCGCAGCCTGCAATTTTGGGAATCTAGAGGCAGGCGGCGTCTTGCGACCACCACCGCGTGCTAGGCGCTTACTGTGCGTCCCTCACTTTATTTAGGATTCTCTGCGATCTAATGAGGCCAACTTTGCATTCCCATTAGACAGATAAGGGCAGAAACGCCCAGAAAGTAGAGTCACTCAGGGGCTGGGGTCCCTGCAGCCTGGGGCTACCTACCCCCCCCCGCCATCTGCCTTTTCTAAAACCAGCTTGAACATCAGGGAGTTCACGGTTCAAGTATTGCTGAAGCCTGGCTTGGAAAATTTTGAGCATTACTTTACTATCATGTGAGGTGAGTGCAATTGTGTGGTAGTTTGAGCAGTCTTTGACATTGCCTTTCTTTGAGATTGGAATGAAAACTGACCTTTTCCAGTCCTGTGGCCACTGCTGAGTTTTACAATTTGCTGGCATATTGAATGCAGCACTTTCACAACATCATCTTTTAGGATTTGAAAGAGCTCAACTGGAATTCCATCATCTCCACTAGCTTTGTTCGTAGTGATGCTTTCTAAGGCCCACCTGACTTCACATTCCAAGATGTCTGGCTCTGGATTAGTGATCACATCATCATGATTATCTGGATTGTGTAGATCTTTTTTGTACAGGTCTTCTGTGTATTCTTGCCACCTCTTCTTAATATCTTCTGCTTCTGTTAGGTCCAGAACATTTCTGTCCTTTATTGAGCCCATCTTTGCATGAAATATTCCCTTGGTATCTCTAATTTTCTTGACGAGATCTCTAGTCTTTCCCATTCTGTTATTTTCCTCTATTTCTTTGCATTGATCGCTGAAGAAGGCCTTCTTATCTCTTCTTGCTGTTCTTTGTAAGTCTGCATTTAATGCCTATATCTTTCCTTTTCTCTTTTGCTTTTCGCCTGTCTTCTTTTCACAGCTATTTGTAAGGCCTCCCCAGACAGCCATTTTGCTTTTTTGCATTTCTTCTCCATGGTATGTTCTTGATCCCCGTCTCCTGTACAAGTCACGAACCTCATTGCATAGTTCATCAGGCACTCTATCTATCAGATCTAGCTTCAGTCATGTGCATAGTAGCATATTAAAGACTGATATAGCCTGCAATATTTTTAAAAGTCTATTTAATTTTTAATGTTGCCTCCTATGAAATACTTATGAACATCCTATGAGGAAAATTTCAAGGAACGGACCTTGAGAAGTACAGGATTACAGTTTGTGAAGAATTAGTTGATTGTATTTATTGTATTAATAAAAATCATCTTGAATTGTATAGTACCTGAAGCCTGTTTGTGTATACTCTTGCATTTAATGAAAATTAACACATGAAAGAATCATTTGGAATTGAATTATAACAACAACTGAAAGTCTGAATAGCTGAAGACTCCATGAAGGAGACCACAGGGGATCTCAGAGTCCACACAGAATTTGAAGTAGTTGTTAAGCTTCATTGCTTGAGATGATAGAAAGGTGAAGGTGCAAGTCATGGTAATATGACCAAATCTCTAAAAGAGTTACATAAGAACTAGAATCTTGTAAATCTCACTTAACTCTGGTTTCCATGGTAGAGGTGCAACTTACTAAGTTGATATGGACTGTCTAGCACATATCAGAATGATTTGCTCTCCAGCCCTTTGGGGCATAATAAAATTTGTTTTAACATATAGATATATACTGTACCTTTTCCTATCCAACTTTATTCAAGAGAAATGCACAGTTTAGAGGGAATTACTATACCCTTTTGACTGAGAACATTATCTTTTATTGAGAATGCTGCTAACTTATTAAAATTCATCCTTGAAACCACATGCTGACATTTCACAGGAGACATTTACAGCTTTGAACAAGAAAAACTTGCACAGTTGCTCTTTCCTTCCTACATTCCTTCTAACATTTCTCATCACTTCCTGATCCCTTTCCCCGCACCCCTACACACACATTAATCCTTGGGTGATTGCCTTACGTTAAAAGTAAATTGATAGGTTAGTGCAGAGTTCAATTTCAGATGTATTTCAAGAAAGACAAAAGATATTTGTCAAAATTCAGAAGGTGATCCCTTTTACTATTTATCCTATGAGAAATAAATGGTTGGATCATTGTCTTGGCAAAAGAAAGGAATCATTAGAAGGTCTTCATAAAGAGTGCCTGCAGGAATTTCCATGAGCTATTTGAAAGTCTATGAAATAAGAGTTGTCCAAGCAACAGAGACATCCGCCTCACATGGGCTATTATTCAGTTTATAATTATGAGATCATCTTTTTTCCCTTTGGCATCTAGGATCTAGGTTCACGCATGACAACCCTCAGAGGTAGTCCAGCCAGAATAGATAACCCAGTATTAAATATGGAGAAATGGTATAGACAATCCATTTTTTTTTACTTAACCAGGATAATCACTTAAAAAGATGTTTTAATACCAGTCCTGTGTTGTTCTGGCACAACTTTATTCACTATACTTTAGATAATTTAGTGCTTTTCTAGAAATGTTTAAATCAAATTCCTAAATTTCAGGACCAGAAATAATATATAAGGAAAATAATAAATTGGTTACACTGCAATGGAAATATTGACTGTCTTGACCTAGATGTCACTTTTTAAAATTCCATTTTTAACAATTCATCGAAAATGAATCTTTGAGTAACAATTGAAAAAACAGTTGTCCAGGCTTTTTAATGAATTTTGGTATTCTGATATCTTCAGAAACTATAAATATCATCCCTGACCCAAAGATAAGAAGCAGATTTACTCTAGAGCAAGTTCAGTGACTCTAGGTACAAGACATGGATAGTCTTTCACAGTGCATCCACCTCCTTTGTCCTTTGTACTTCTATAATCATTACTCTCATCTCATGGGCATCCTCCACAGCACCAGATATATATTTCCAAGAGTCGATAAATTAATAGTGAGGTGAAGTGAGGTGAAGTCGCTCAGTCGTGTCCGACTCTTTGCGACCCCGTGGACTGTAACCTACTAGGCTTCTTTGTTCATGGGATTCTCCAGGCAAGAATACTGGAGTGCATTGCCATTTCCTTCTCCAGGGGATCTTCCCAACCCAGGTATAAAACCCGGGTCTCCCGCATTGAAGGCAGACGCTTTAACCTCTGAGCCACCAGGGAAGCCCTAAATTAATAGTAGTAAACTAAATTTCTCTCTTTCCAATGGCTGAATTTCATAAAACATCCAGCCAGATAAGAACAATGATTTCTACTCTGGATGAGAACTTTAACTCAGCATTTGGAGAAAGTGAAACTTCAGGTCTAATATCTTACATGTGTGGTCCTCTGTTCCCATGTGGGGAAACCTTAAAAACAAAAGGGCTAGCTTTGCGATCGAAAAGCTAAGATGGCGCCTGGTGGAAGAGATGGGGGCAGGGTCTGTGTTGTTTGTCAAAATTTTTTGATTGGCTCTCTTGATTTCCATGCACATAGACAGTGTGTGATCTCCACAGACTCCCGTTATAATGAAGGGACATGACAATTTGACCTTTAATGTGACTGGTGCAACTATGGAAAGTCCCTCCTAAAACCCTCCTCTTTGTCTATATAAGCTGGGAGTTTGCAACAATAAACCGGAACTGCTTAGGAACTGCTTAGATGGAACCCCTGTCGCACGTGTGATTGTCTCTCACTTGCTGAGGGGCTGGGTTGGCGGACAGCAGGCTCATCTCTCCTCAGGACCCCTCGGCTTTGCTGAGGGAAGTTGCACTGCCTCTACTCTTTCTGCGGAGCGACCCCCGCAGAAACTGGCGCCCAACGTGAGGCACAAAGCAGATGGACGGAGGTGGTGTCACTGTGCGGCTCTGAAAGAAGGAGCAACGAAGGACCCTAGGCTGGTCACAGCGTGGAGCTCCCTTTAGAGGAGTATCACCGGAGGTAATCCGGACTTCAAGGTGGGCCCCTCTCCTTTATGAGGGAAGTGGCAAAAAACTCTCCTGACTTATTTTCCTTCTGCTCTTCTTTTCTAATCTGTCCTTAATTCCTTTTCCCGGAGTTTCAGTGAACAGGCGAACAGCTGTGGAGGCAATTGATAAGTCCTGGCTAGGGCCACTCTCTGGCGGACTTTGAAGGCCCCACAACAGGTAAGCCTCTTTAACTAGAGCCCGATTGGGTGAAACTCCCCTTTAATCATTCTTAAACTGAGGACATGGCCTAAAATCTTCCTTGTGGGCATGGATCAGGCACTTAAAGGCCATTAGGGAGCCTGCAACTTGAAGACTCCCCTGACAGGATAAAGGGGTCACAGAAAGGGCTAGAAACCTCTAGGGTGCCCGCCCCCAGCAAGAAAACTTTCGTGCAATGACGCAGGCACATAAATAGTTCCAAAAATGCATACCATAAGCCCAACTTTCTGGCCGCCACCACTCCTGGTAGGATTTTTGGTGGCTGTCCTCAGTGACTTTTCTTTCTATCCTCTCTCAGCAGCATGGGACATAACATTAGCAAGTCTGATGAGCCTGCCCTCAAAGCGCTGAGATATATGCTCAAAAGCAGGGGACTTGAGATTTCTGATGCTCAGGCCATTAAGGTCTGGGGGACCATTGTATGGTTGGCCCCCTGGGTTGCTTCAGCTAATCTGTTCTCTTGGAACACTTGGGATCGAGTGCAAACCCTTGCTAGGCAGCAAGAGGCTCGGTACGGTGAGGAGCCCCCCTTAGGGTTCTGTCTGATCATTTCGGCCCTCAAGCTCTGCTTTTTATGGAGCGAAGAGCATGTCACTGATATGGGTGCCCCCAATTCAAAATCAGGAAAACAATGGGAAGAGTTTCATGAGGAACAAGTTATGTTGGACCAAGATATAGCAAAAGAGACTGCAGGGAATAAAGACTCTAGAGGGAATAGTGGGCCATGGGAGCCTTTTGGAGATGATAAAGGGGCAGAAGAAAATAGAGACTTCTTTGATGCCTTGGGACCGGGTGCCCAGGGGAGAGATCTGTGCCCCTCCCTGCCTCCCCCATTTGAGAAAGTTTCGGGAGCACCTTGGGTGGGAGAGACAATGAGGTCACCTTGGAAAGGGAAAACCTATCCCGGGGACATTTGGGGATCCCTACTGCCCTTTACCGGCTCAACTCAAGCCTTTCCTGTAAATGTTAACCCAGAGGGGAATAGGCCGGGAGCCTGGTACCCCTGGGAGGCCAATGATTTAAAAGAGCTTAAAAAGGTAGTGGCAGAGGATGGCCCAAACTCCCCGTGGGCAGAAACTATTCTCCAGGGCTTAGCTTATCAACTTTGTACGACCCAAGACTGGAAGATGCTATGTAAGGCAGTGTTCCCGAGCAACACCTATAGCAAGATTTACCTGGATTGCTTTCAATGGGAAATTCCCTGGCTGATAGAGTGGCCTCCCTTACAATCCAAGCTTATAACTTACAAGATGCCTATGATCTTCATGATCTTAACTCATATAAATTGGAGAGGGCTACATAAAAGTTTCCCACAGATCCCTATTAGAGAATTAAAGAAAATTATACACTTGTAAATCCTGTCTTTCTTATTTACAAGTACCACCTTTACAGCCCCCAGGAGTAAACCCTCAAGTGCTAAAACCAAATGTGCTGTGGCAAACTGATGTAACCCATTATTCCCCTTTTGGAAAACTTAAGTATGTCTTTGTGTCTATTGACACTTACTCTCATGCCTGCTGGGCTACTGCCCACACAGGAGAAAAAGCAAAACATGCTCAAAGCCATTTTTTACAATGTTTTGCGACGTTGGGCCTTCTCCATCAAATAAAAACAGATAATGGCCCTTGTTTCATCAGCCAGAGCTTACAGAAAATTTTCCAACAATGGCACATTCGTCATAACATCGGAATCCCACATAACCTCCAGGGACAAGCCATAATTGAGCGCCATCATCAAAATTTAAAGGCTCAATTACAAAAACAAAAAGGGGGAATAAGCCCTCACCAGCAACTTGGAATGGCACTCTTTACTCTAAACATTTTAAATTTTTCAAAATATGAACCGGTACCATGTTTTCAAAAACATTGGTCTAACTAAGAAATAAAACCACCTTCTCCATCAAATAAAAACAGATAATGGCCCTTGTTTCATCAGCCAGAGCTTACAGAAAATTTTCCAACAATGGCACATTCGTCATAACATCGGAATCCCACATAACCTCCAGGGACAAGCCATAATTGAGCGCCATCATCAAAATTTAAAGGCTCAATTACAAAAACAAAAAGGGGGAATAAGCCCTCACCAGCAACTTGGAATGGCACTCTTTACTCTAAACATTTTAAATTTTTCAAAATATGAACCGGTACCATGTTTTCAAAAACATTGGTCTAACTAAGAAATAAAACCTGAAATACAAGTGAGATGGAAAAACCCCATCACTGGTCAGTGGAAGGGGCCCAATCCACTCTTTACAATGAGGAGAGGATTCGGATGCATAATCCCCATTGGGGAGCCCAGCTCTATATGGGTGCCAGCAAGGAATCTTAAATTTACACCACAAGAGAAGTCAAATCTCAAAACCTGACACAGATTAAAGAGACATTCACATATTGAGCCCAGGAACAAAAAGTTCTTGAGGCGATCTTTTCTTCCCTTTCAGATCATCGATGCGGCGACCCTGGTGGACACTGCTCCTGGTGATCATCGGATTACCTATCCTCTCCTTGCTGACCTTCATCGTTGTCACAGCTGTGCAACAGTTTTTTAAATCTTTAAAGCCTGGTTTTAACGACACAAGGCCATCAATCATGAGGGTACAACAGTATCAGCATCTGCTCAAGGATTTCAAACCAGCTCAAACACTTGAGATCCTCCATGACGGGGTTCCAACAATAGCTTGATCTCCACACCAGAATGATTGAGACGCTGAGTGTTCTGGCGCTCATAGACCGCTATGTGAGATACCCCAGCTTTTGTCTGACAGCTTTTCCAGTGTTAAATGAGACTGGAACAGGTGAAAAAGGGAGCAACGGATCTATGGGACTGGATACAAAGTTCATTTACCTGCTTTAAAAATGCCTTCTATTTGCTTGTTTTTTTGTTCTGCTTGTTGTAGTGTTAAAAAAGGTTATGCTTGCCCAGGTCATGGAAGAGGAGCCCCACATTAGGGACCCACAAAACCCCTGCATTAATTTAGCCCTTCAAGAGATTAACTGAGACAGATAAATGAAAGAGTTCTAGATGCCCATCATCTAGAGAGATTCCGCCTAGCCCCCAAGAGGTAGCTGGATAGCCAATGACGGGTAAGACCCTCAGAGGAGGGCAACCTAAGACAGGCATAGCTGTGAGAGGGGCTGGCGAGGCTGGAGATTGGCCACCTACAGCTTTATGCCTTGCTCTACAGAACATCAATACAAATGTCTCGAGGGCTTAAATAAAATAAAAAAGGGGGATGTGTGGGGCCCTAAGTGGGAAACCTTAAAACCAAAGGGGCTAGATTTGTGGTCGAAAAGCTAAGATGGCACCTGGCAGAAGAGATGGGGGCAGGGTCTTTGTTGCTTGTCAAAATTTTTTGATCAGCTCTCTTGATTTCCATGCACATAGACAGTGTGTGATCTCCATAGGCTCCTGTTATAATGAAGGGACATGACAATTTGACCTTTAACATGATTAGTGCAACTATGGAAAGTCCCTCCTAAAATCCTCCTGTTTGTCTATATAAACTGGGAGTTTGCAACAATAAACTGGAACTGCTTAGATGGAACTCCTGTAGCGTCTGATTGTCTCTCGCTTGCTGAGGGGTTAGTTGGCAGAGAGCAGGCTCACCTCTCCTCGGGACCCCTCGGCTTTGCTGAGGGAAGTTGCACTGCCTCTACTCTCTGCGGAGTGCCCCCTGCATTCTCACACCCAGAAGTATTTTTAATTCAGATATTCAGTATAGACTACCCACATAAACATATTTGTTTTTAATGCCCAGGTTTGAAATAAAGCTCTATGAGATAGATCCTAGGGTCCCTCCAAAACACTTTTCCTTGGCCCTGGAAGGAAAATTGCAAGAATTCTTGACACTGAAAGGTTGTATCCAAATCCCTGTATTAAGAGTAAGAAACTATACATGACTTCCAGTATCATAAAGCCAATCAAAAGCATTTACTGTTCATTTCAATAAACATGTGACAGTAGTCCTCCTAAAGTATCTTAGACTACTTACTAAAATGTGCTCACAGTCATGTATCCTTCCTCTGTCCTTTTGAGATGTATATGAATTGCCTACAAATCAGGAATCTCTCTCAAGGACCTGAAAGGTACCACTTTAAAATGTAATCATCATACATTTCAGAGTATAGGGCTTCTGTCTCAGTCTCCATGAAGCATAGGGTTTCTATCTCATCTCAGTCTCTGTGAACTGATAGAACCCTAAACTCAATATTGCCACCTAAGTTTCACTGGGGGCTCAGATGGTAAAGAATTTACCTGCAATATGGGAGACCTGGGTTTGTTCCCTGGGTTGGAAAGATCCCCCGGAGAAGGAACAGCTACCCACTCCAATATTCTGGCTTGGAGAATTCCATGGACAGAGGAGACTGGCAGACTGCAGTCCGTGGGCTTGCAAACAGTCAAACACGACTGAGCAACTTTCACTTTCAGTTTTTAAGTTTCCCTGGTGGCTCAGATGGTAAAGAATATGCCTGCAATGCAGGAGATCCAGGTTCAATTTCTGGGTTGGAAAGATCCTCTAAAGAAGGCACTGGCAACCCACTCCAGTATTCTTGCCCAGAGAATTCTGTGGATGGAGGAACCTGGTGGGCTACAGTCCATAGGGTCACAAGGACAAGACTGAGCAACTAATATTTCACTTCACTTCAAGCAAACACAATTGGCTTTATTTTACACTGAACAATCCTTTTACTTTTTCATTTTTCTGACTTGACTTGAGCACCTACTGGTTCACCTTCCCTATTCCCTTGTTATTCTTTTAAAGTGTCCAGTCACCGCTGTGAAATAAGAATAGAGGTCAGTTCTCTTCCTACTTCAGTAGTATTGAGTAAAATCTGTTCACTGCTTTAATTAATATCTAATAGATGGGGAAACAGTAGAAACAGTGTCAGACTTTATTTTGAGGGGCTCCAAAATCACGGCAGATGGTGACTGCAGCCATGAAATTAAAAGACACTTACTCCTTGGAAGGAAAGTTATGACCAACTTAGATAGCATATTCAAAAGCAGAGACATTTCTTTGCCAACAAAGGTCTGTCTAGTAAAGGCTATGGTTTTTCCTGTGGTCATCTATGGATGTGAGAGTTGGACTGTGAAGAAAGATGAGCACTGAAGAATTGATGCTTTTGAACTGTGGTGTTGGCGAAGACTCTTGAAGGTCCCATGGACTACAAGGAGATCCAACCTGTCCATTCTAAATGAGATCAGTCTCAAGATTTCTTTGAAAGGAATGATGCTAAAGCTGAAACTCCAGTACTTTGGCCACTTCATGAGAAGAGTTGACTCACTGGAAAAGACTCTGATGCTGGTAGGGATTGGGGCAGGAGGAGAAGGGGACGACAGAGGATGAGATGGCTGGATGGCATCACTAACGCGATGGACGTGAACTCCGGGATTTGGTGATGGACAGGGAGGCCTGGCATGCTGTGATTCATAGGGTGGCAAAGAGGCAGACACGACTGAGTGACTGAACTGAACTGAATTGATCTTTTAAAAAAAACCTTGGACAGCCCTACCACAGTATGGTGTATGTGTGTGTTAGTCTCTCAGTAACGTCCAACTCCTTATGACCCCATGGACTGTATCCCACTACACTTCCCTGTCCACGGGATTCTTTGGGCAAAATTATTGCAGTGGATTGTAGTTCCCTTTTCCAGAGGATCTTCCTAATCCAGGGATCAAACCCTGGTTTCCTGCATTGCAGGTAGATTCTTTACCATTTGAACTACAGGAAAGTCCTTACCACAGTATGGAACAGTTTATTAACTAGACATAGGAATCCTACTCTGGTGCCAAGAACATCTGTGGGAATCAGAAGCTCTACAGAAAACACTGACAGCCTTAGTATTTGCTTGAGTACTCAGTCATACTGACTGTAGCCTGCCAGGTGCATCTGTCCATGGGCTTCTCCAGGCAAGAATACTGGAGTGGATTGCCATTTTTTCCTCCAGGGGATCTTCCTGACCAGGGATCAAACCAGCACCTCGTATACCTCTGGCATTGGCAGGCAGATTCTTTACCACTGAATCAAATGAGAAGCCCACCCAAGTATTTACTTCTGAGATATTTCCTTAATTTTCAAAGAAGACTTCTCTAGGCCTAAGATGATATATTATCTTGATAGCACCAAATACCCTCATTAAAGCTAGGCTTTTTCTTTTTTAAAGCAAAATAGACTTCCCCATGGTACTAAAACAAAGCAAAACTATTGCCTAGCTATTCAGGCTTACCAAAATTCCCTAGGCTTTCTCCTAGGGAGAAAAGTGACACTGGTATATATTTTCACAAGCAATCCACTTTTTTTCTGGGTACATAATCTTGTCAATGAGAGAAAATGAACCACCAATTTCTAAAGCATAACATGCGATTCAATGGAAAAATTGGAAAACCCCTTCACCTGCCATTTAATTGACCTTAACTCCACCTGTATGTTCACCCAAAGCATGCCTTTTTCACCTATGGTTTTTGCCTCCCATGTCAATACCGACCTTTTTTCTTATCATTTATAATTAACTTTACAAATTATATGCAACCAGGCTGGACTTAGAGCACTCACCAACTGGACAAGCTCAAAGATCAATAATTGGTAATATTCCAGAAGAGTGCTCCAGGCTTTCTTTAACTTTATCTGCCATTTCAATCAGTCACTTCAAGAAATTATATAGCATTTACATTGGATCTATTCACAGTTATCTATAAAGGTGACCTTGTAAGTGGAAGGAACACTCATTTATGAAATGGACCTAGAAAAAGAAATATTGACTGCCTCAAAACTCTTTCCTTGATAATCTTTCATTTTGTATATAACTTGAAATTATTATCTAATATAATAGAAGAGCAGGAAAAATTAAGAGAAGAATTAATCAAAGGAACATTGCTTCACAAACCAACTATCCAGCTCATTCACCTGATGCTAAAGGAATTAATCAAAGGAAGAATTTAATGAGTAAATTGTCATCTGCAAAAATTAGATCCTAGACCCAATTTCAGAAAATTTCCACAATACCATTTCCATTTTACTCCTTGATTACTATGCTTATTTAACTACTTTTTTTACACTCCTGTTCACAGATGCTGTAACTCAAGTATATTCTAATCACCAGATTTTATATTTGGCCCTAAGCTTTGTCTCTCTCTTTTGCCTACTTTCAGAATAATGTTTGTCAACTTTCCAAGTCTTTTATAGACTTGGATTCCACAACTTTATTTTTGTTCTTATTTTGTTCTTATTGTTTGTTCCAAATACTTAGTTCTACCTCTGTTTTCTCATTTTGACAAAAGCATCCTAGTGGAAAACAACATGTCTTAGAAAGCAATGATTTGAGGGCTTCTACACTATGAGAAATAAATGATATCAGCTAAATTATTTCTGTTTAGTTATATTTAGTAGATATATGCGATTGAAGCAGTTGCTTTAAAATTAAAGATTGTTTCACTTATTTTCATTCTATAGCTTACAAATGTAGCCTCATAACTGAGACATTTTTAAAATATCCAGAGAGGACCTTTTGAAACTACTGTATCCATTCTTAAGCTATAAGATCTCATAGCTTTGATTCCACCATTTTACAGGCTTCTTTGTATTACTAGGGCTAAGACTCTGAAAATTATGTTTATCCTTTTGCCATCTGATCCCCTTTTAGAGTCTTCAAAGGGGCTATACAAGAGGTTGACTGGAAATGTCTTTTCCATTTTCTTCCTCTTTCATGTTGTTGCCTTCTTGTTCTTTTTAAGTGTCACCCAAACACCAAACACTTTGCTCAAGTAGCCACAGTTGATTCCAGCGAGCAGTCTTTCCAACACTTGCAGATCCAATGTCATGGTGCCCTCTTGAGACACCAGTACCATCTGCTGGTGTTCCTTCTCTGAGTCTGAGGGTAACCCCATGGGATATCTTCCAGCTCAGCAACAGGAGAGCCAGCTGAACAATATCTTATTGGTTTTGCCTTTTTACTTCCTAAATGTCCAGTAAACAATTAAAAATTCTGCCTTATAAAGAAACTGGTATGTTTTCTGTTTTTTTGACTGGGTACAGATAGATAAAATGATCCATAAGAAGAAATATACTATATATTGCTGTTCAGTATATGCACACGCATACACACACTACACACACACCTAAATGTTTTAAAGTAATATTCTGGATCTATTCACCCTTATTATGTGTGAAACACTTTATTTTCTATTACTTTTGTCCTATATTGTTTTTGAAACTTCTACTCTAAATCTACTATTTTTATTTAACAAACTATTATCAATTCTTAGAGTTTCTCAGATGACGCTAGTGGTGAAAAGCTTGCCTGCCATGCAGGAATTTTTTTGACTGGGTACAGATAGATAAAATGATCCATAAGAAGAAATATACTATATATTGCTGTTCAGTATATGCACACGCATACACACACTACACACACACCTAAATGTTTTAAAGTAATATTCTGGATCTATTCACCCTTATTATGTGTGAAACACTTTATTTTCTATTACTTTTGTCCTATATTGTTTTTGAAACTTCTACTCTAAATCTACTATTTTTATTTAACAAACTATTATCAATTCTTAGAGTTTCTCAGATGACGCTAGTGGTGAAAAGCTTGCCTGCCAATGCAGGAAACATAATTTTAGGAGAGGGAGGTCCACCAGGACTTCCCTGGTGGCTCAGATGGTAAAGAATCTGCCTACAATACGGGATATCTGGGTTCAGTCTCTGGGTCAGAAAGATCATCTGGAGAAGGAAATGGAAACCCCTCCAGTACTCTTGCCTGGAAAATCCCATGTATGGAGGAGCCTGGTAGGCTACAGTCCATGAAGTCGCACTCTTATACATGACTGAGCAACTTTACTTTACTTCAGGTCCAATAAGGGGCTTTCCAGGTGGCTCAGTGGTGAAGAATCTGCCTGTCAATGCAGGAGACACAGGAGACATGGGTTTCATCCTAGAGTGGGAAGATCTTGAGGAGGGCATAGCAACTCATTTCAATATACTTACTTGGATAATACTATGGGCAGAGAAGCCTGGCGGGAGTCCATAGCTTCTTAAAGAGTCAGACACAACTAAAGCAACTTAGCACACATACATTAATTCATAATGTAAAAATACTGATATAAATGAAATAAAAATGTGCACCCTAACACTAATATCTTTGCTTATGTGATGGCTTAAGCCATATATTTGATTTGCACACATAAAATTTTATTAAATTTTCTAGTATTAAATATATTCAGAAATTGGAAATAAAGCTCAACAAAAAGTATAAGAAAAAAAGAAGAAAAGCTTTAAAATAAAATTAAAAGTAAAACTTCAGATTAGATAAATAAATTCTATAGATGTAATCTGGATTAACTGCCTAAACTTTGCAATGGCCATACTAAAAGGTGACAAGAACCAAAGCATGATTCATACATATATTCACACACAAGAATGAAAGAGGGGCAAATTTGATTTCTCTGCTCCAACTGATACACTCATTTTCTCCTTTCCTCAAATAAGCATTTCTGGTTCTGGGGATTTCAGATGCAGGTTTCTCAGATTCTTAGGCCATTACCAGCTTTCTCAGTTCTCTAGCTTTCAGATAGCAGATGATATGATTTCTAGGCCTCTACAATGGTGTTCTTATAATAAATTTAATTAAAATAGTAACTCAATTTTAATAATAAATATACTCATATGTCTTTGTTGTTTTGTTTAGTGCCTCAGTCGTGTCTTATTCTTTGCAATCCTATGGACTGTAGCATGCCAGGATTCCCTGTCCTTCGCTATGCCCTGAAGCTGCTCAACTTCATGTCCATTGAGTCAATCATGCCATCCAACCATCTCCTCCTCTGTAGCCCTCCTTCTCCTTCTGTCTTCAATCTTTCCCAGCCTCAGGCTCTTTTCCAATGAGTAGGCTCTTCCCATCAGGTGGGCAAGGTATTGCAGCATCAGCTTTAGCATCAGTCCTTCCAATGAATAATCAGGATTGATTCTTATATGTCTATATATAGCCTATTGTTTTTTTTCCAGAAAATTCTGACTAAAGCATTTCTAATCATGTTTGCCCTTCATATTCAGTTCAGGTACTATCTCTTCTAGACAAACATCCTCCAAAGTTTCTGGTCACTATGCTCCCACAAGACATACAATTCTATGAGTGCTGTCATTTAGTAGCTCAGTTATGTCCAGCTCTTTGCAACCCACAAGGCTCCTCTGTCCCTGGGATTCCCCAGGCAAGAATACTGGAGTGGGTTGCCATTTCCTTCTCCAGGGGATCTTCTTTACCCAGGGATCGAACCAGTGTCTCCTGCATTGAAAGCAGATTCTTTACCACTGAGCCCCCAGAGAAGTGAATATACTTCATAAATTCCCTTGGAATTGCCTATTTGGGTTACCTGGCTCCCTCATGATGCTATGAGTACCTCAAGGATACAGAGCATATCATACTCATCTGAGTATCATCATTACTTAATCCACTGCCTTGCTAATTATTTATATTCAATATTTTTGCTATTGAACTGAGGTCCCTAAGGACAAGTAATCACTAATTTGTATCTCTTCATATTGTTAGTATTGTGAGTTCAGAAGAGAGTTCAAAAAGTAAGATAAACGTAAACTAATTTACCCATCACTCAATTTCTTTCCCCTCTGTTTATTTATTTATTTATTTTCCCTAAAATTTGTCCTTAAGAAAGTTTGCTCAATCTCTAGTCCTGGCCTTTGCCTTCTGGCCTGGTTTCCCAGGGTCAGTGTTCTTTCTAACTCTGGTGAGCTGTAAACAGCTGGAGTCATGATGATACAACACTGACTGCCTCCACCTGCCTCCTGACAGCAATCTTTAAAACAAAATTTAAATTGAAGCTATTCTGGAAACATGCCCATGACCCCACAAAGATCATCAGTTCTCCTGGTGTATGTAGTAAATGAAAAATTATTATTCTCTTCCCACGCAAATTCTGTCTGACAGATGGTATTCTGCTGTTTTAGGAAAGCAGTAGTCCACTGAGTCTTTAAGAATTTTTTTAATAGTCTCACTGCGACTTTTCCTTGAAACTTTTGCTTCTAAGAGAACACATACAATAAATTTTTCCATAGTGTAACTACAGAGAAACTGGCATCTCTTAGGGTTTTGAAGATAAGATTTAAAAATTGATATGAAAGATCTCTGTAAGCCATCAATTCTTTACAAATATGTGTGCAAACAAGGAAATGAAACTAATTTCCTGTGGGATATTTCTTCATAGTATCTCCATGGAACTAGCAGTTTAAAATTGTTTGTATTATTCATGCATCTCTATTTTCTCAAAGTGATGTGCTGCTTGTAATTTTCAAATGCTAGGTGATACAACTGAGTTTTGTAGTTATCACAACCCTTAATTTCACATGAAAGCCAATTGAGATCATCAGAGATATTCTCATCTAGGAAACCAGAAGTCTGTCTGAAAATTTGCCCTAAGGAAATGATATTGCTTTATAAATAAATCCCAGAAAGAGCAATCATGCATTGTTATTGATACATTAGGCAAGGGGCAGGCAATATGATCTGAAGTTAGAGATGATTTCCAATAAGGAATACAATTCAGATTAGAGAATGATAGTGCTCAAAGGAAAAGACTTGAGTTTAGCAAACTAAAGAATATGCAGGCAGCATAAATTTATACTTCCAAAACAGGAGATACTGAGCATAGTTTTTATTTGTTGAACATAAGATACCAAATTTTTAATTTAAGTAGATTAAAATAAAAGCATATAATGTTGAATTAAAACATAAATTCAAGTAAGTAACTGTGTGTTCAATATACATCCATGTTTTAAATAATAAGTAAAATGAATGTCAATAAGCTAGACTAGATTGATCTATTTCATACACATTTAGGTCTAAGTTAACATCAATGGTCTTAAAACTAGGAGTAGGAAAAAAACAAAGAAAAAGAAGAAGAAATAAAAACTAGGAGTAGAAGTCAGGCAACACTTTTGGTGGGAAGTTTTTAAATATCTAACAGTAGGAATTTTTTTAAGTGCCCCACATTTTTTTTTTTTTTTTTTTGGTTTGGATCCTGTATTTCTACTGCTAAAAGTTGACTTCAATATGGAGCTACAAAATAATGCTATAACATGATTATTGAAGTATGGCTTAAGCATGACAAAAATAATTCAATAATAACAGACTAAAGACACTGTTGCTCTGCATTCACAGTAGTCATCAAAATGCTTAACGCTCTTTTTTTCCCCCCTCCAAAGGAATTCTAAATGTACTAATCTCCCTGACAATTTCTACTGAAATGATTACATCTTTGAGCTCTATTGATGCCACATAAATGTCAATTCCCATAGTTAGATACATTATACTTTTGCAGTGTATTTTGGAAAATATTTTTCATGATAATTCAATAATAACAGACTAAAGCACTGTTGCTCTGCATTCACAGTAGTCATCAAAATGCTTAACGCTCTTTTTTTCCCCCCTCCAAAGGAATTCTAAATGTACTAATCTCCCTGACAATTTCTACTGAAATGATTACATCTTTGAGCTCTATTGATGCCACATAAATGTCAATTCCCATAGTTAGATACATTATACTTTTGCAGTGTATTTTGGAAAATATTTTTCATGATATTCATGTATAGTTCTGAGGTAGTTTTTTTCCTTCCTTGCTTTCTTGTTTCCTCTTTTTTTTTCCCTTTCTTTTAGCTAGTTAGTTTGCAGCATAGGCTGTTACTAAATCAGGTGTAAGCCATATTTATTTTGTAAAATAAACTTTTGTTTTGGAGTAATTTTAGGTTTACAGAACAATTACAAAAATAGAAGAGCAAGCTCCCATATATTCCGCACAGAATTCTAGTTTTTTCTGTTATCATTGCTATTGTACATGTGTCAAAACTAAGAACTTGATTTATTACTATTTATCAAAATGTAGGTTTAATTTAGATTTCACCAGTTTTTCCCGTTTTTTTTTTTTTTTTTCTGTTCCAAGGTCCAATCCAGGGATCCATATTCCATTAGTCATCATATAGCCTTTATTCTCCTCCAATCTGTGTCAGTTTTTCTATGGTCTTTAACACCTTAACAGCTTTGAGGAGTGCTGTTAGCATTTTGTAGTCTCTTACTTAACTGGAGTTTGTCTGATTTTTTTTTTTTTAATAATCAGGCTAAGGTTGTAGGATTTGGGAAAGAAGATCATAAAGGATTTGTGCCCTTATCACATCCTATCATTGATCTCACTCTTCCCTGGTGATCAGAAAGAATAAGGAAACTTCATATAATAAAATACTTTGTAAATTGTGAGACTGATGGTGGGTGTTTTGAAAATATACAAGATCAATTTTAATTGCCATCAAACTAGGGGCATCCAATGGGCAAAGGTCAGACAGTCTAGATTCTCCGCAATGTGCAGGATTTCTTTGTATAAAGACCCCATACTGTAGTTCATACATGCATGTGACTGTCCTCCTAGACATTCCTGTAGAAGGAAATCTGTTTATAAATATCACAGTCCAAACCCTGACTCTACTGTAAAATAAACAGAAAATACTTTTCATGGATTTAATAGATGTGAAAATTTTCATGTCTACATTATAAACATTAAGATAAGATTTTTCCTTATGTTTAGGAATATTATCAAAGTTTTGTTCATTAATCTGGAAAATCACATCATTAATTATAGCACTACTAATGATACTGCTTCCCTGGTGGCTCAGATGGCAAAGCATCTGTCTACAATGTAGGAGACCCTGGTTCAGTCCCTGGATTGGGAAGATTTCCCTGGAGAAGGAAATAACAGCCCACTCCAGTACTCTTCCCTGGAAAATCCCATGGAAGAAGGAGACTGGTAGGCTACAGTCCATGGAGTCACAAAGAGTCTGACATGACAGAGCAACTTCACTTTCACTTTCACTAATGATATTTGATTTGCCAAGCAATTAACCCCACTATATGATTTTATGTGTAGAAAAAAAAATACATTTATTTGGCCATAATTTTAAAATGTCAGTTAAAAATGTAATGGTATCCAGTTGAATATTTTCTTACATTTCTTAAATTTAAATTCTTTTGTTCAAATATCTTGCTCCTTCACTTTACTTTGTAGTAAAGATATTCCAAACATTTACTTATGGCATACTTATTTTATTATGAATTACTTTCTTTTATTCTTCTCTCATAATTCAGTAAGAACATTACACTTATTTTCAAAACAACTTACATAGACTGGTTATAGTTTTCAATATATACAAAGATTATAAAGTAGTATTAAAATATTTATTGTAAAGTACATTTTATATCTGATGAGGTCAAAAATTATGAAATTATAGTAACATGCTCTCATATTTCATTCATCCCAGTTAAATTCATTATGACTGACAAGGAAGTAAACCTGAAGCCTTCAAGCTCAAGTCTCATAATCATCCACTGCAGTGGTGCCCAGGAAAGTAGGATAGCTCTACAGAATATGCCTCAAACAGTCCAGGTTTGGGAGCATTATCATGATGTTATTACTAACAGCACTCCCTCTGTTCTCACAAGTTACCCATGTTAGATGATAAAAGGTTTATTCTTACTAGTAAGCACAAGTGAAGCATAACTGGCTGGCCTTCAGGTCACTGGGAAGAACAAAGATTTACTTTACAACTTGTCTTTTGTCAAGCACAAATAGCTGAACTCACAACATAACACAAAATAAAAATGTGTCTTTTTTCTTCATCACCTTTTAACATTGCTCAGGTTCCTCTCCAGCGCTTCCCTGGAAGCTGACATCCTGCCTGCATCCATATCAAATTAGGTTCATGTTAGATTGAATTATATGGAATTTGTAGATCAATTGTGTAGGTAACAAATTTAAACAATTGAAAATTCATATTCTTGTCTGGGGAGTTTGTAATTTCCTCAGTTCTGTCTCATTGCAACAAAAATTTGAAGTGATAGACAAGTGTTACAAACCTCAGACAGACCAGTGTTACAGCCCTTGGATGGACTAGTGTTACAGATCCATGTTACAGTTTAGTTTATTTAGAAAGTAAAGGAAAATACATCCTTGAGACATGAGGGCATGCCGACCCAAAGGATGTGAAGAAAAGAAAGGGCCCCAGCCCAATTTTGGCTCCTATATATATATATATATATATTTTTTTTTTTTCCCTCCCCCTGAGCCTTCCCTATATAAACTGGGCTAGCCAGGAGTGCTGTGTGTTTTACCTGAGGTCCTCACTATGGTCCTCAGACCTTTCTTTGTTCTATTTTCATGAGCTTTTCCCTTCCTTGTCTTTTAGTCACCACCATTCTGGACTCCTTTTTTCTATTCTAACTACCTAACATTCTTAAGTACATATTTCCACTTCTCAATATTTCCCTGCCATCATCTATATCAGGAGTAGTTTTCTTTTTTATTTCCCCCCCTTGGTTTATATACAAAGCACATCATGCTCCTGAATAACAAATTATCAAAAATGAAAGCAAAGCAAATAAAAATAAAAGACAGAGCTAAGTTAATAGCTAAATGGGCAACATACTAATACTTTAAGATATTTTTTCCTCTTCTTTTAAGCTTTTTTTTAAACATAAATTAGATCTTCTTTTCAGAAACAGTAATTAAGCTCAACTGTCTCCTTTATTTTCTCATTATACATCTCAATTCTATGTTCAATTCAGTGGACATGAGTTTGAGCAAGCTCCAGGAGATGGTGAAGGACAGGGAAGCCTGGCCTGCTGCAGTCCATGGGGTCACAAAGGGTTAGTCACGACTGAGCACTGAACAAACAAAGCATAATTTTAGTCCTATTAAGAGGGGCTAAATCACAAAGGGCCTTTATAGTCCTCATAAGATATTGGTAATAGGGAGCCACTGAGAACATCATATATGCTTGAAATAAATACTTGTCTCAGCTACTGTTAACAAACCAAACTTGGATCCACTTGCTCCCTTGCTATGAAGCCAATCTACTGACACCAGATTGTGGGGAAGGAAAGCATAGCAATTATTATAAGGCATCAGACAAGGAGGCCAGGGTCACTCACGTTCTAAAAATCTAAACTCCTTGATAAGTTTCAGGGAAGACATTTTATGCAGGCAAAATCTGAGGTGGAGGTGGGTGGGTTGGAAGGCAGCAGGGGATACTCCTCGATTGGTTGATGGTAAGATAATGAGGTGGTGTTCCAGGAATCCCAATCATCAACTCTTTAGTTCTAATCAGTCTGGGGTCCTAGCACTGTGCTCAGCTTGCAGTCACCATCCTCCACTTGGGTAGGGGCCTTTATTCCTGTAGAAGAGCTCAAATATATGCATCAAATTGTTATGCACATCCTCCTAGAAGAATCTGGCCTAGGCCCCAGGCTACTCTACTCTAGTGTGTGTGTGTGTGTGTGTGTGTGTGTGTGTCTGTCTGTCTGTCTGTTTTCATTCTCTCACTCCTCTAATTACTAGCTGTTTGAATCTACCCTTTGGAACTCAGGGAAGGTCTAAAAGGCTGAAACCCTTTTCTTACAAACAAGAAATAAGGAACACAGAAAGGCCTTCATACATGGAAGACATGGAAGGTCCTCATAGAGTCCTGCTTGACTTCAAGTCCCCCTTTCATCTGATTTTCCTCGATCTTGAGGAGGACATGTATTAGACAGAGAGGTCAGTTATAAGTGTGGCTGAAAACTTGACTTTAGGGGAATTCAGTTTCACTAGGAATTCCCAAGAATTCCTCTCTAAAGAACATGGACACTCTCTTCCCTAAATTATAGGAAATCAAGTGCTTGCTCTACTTATATTTCAGGATTTTTCAATATTGTTAGGTAGTTAGAATAGGAAAAAGTAGTCCAAAATGGTGGTGGCTCATAGATAAAGAAGAGAAAAGCCTGAGAATATAGAACAAAGGAAGGTCTGAAGACTGGAGTGAGGACCTCAGGTAAAACAGACAGCCCTCCTGGTTAGCCCAGTTTACATAGGGCAGGCTCAAGGGGAAGAGAAAAAACATATATAAAGAGGAGCCAAAATTGAGTCCAGGGCTTCGCTTTGTATCTTTTGGGTTAGCCTGCCCTCATGCTTCATGATATATTTTCCTTTCCTTTCTAAATAAAACTGAGCTATAACACAGAGCTGTAACACTTGTCCATCTGAGGAAATTACATAGGGCTATAGCACTGGTCTGTCTGTGGTTTCAATTTTTTTTTTTTTTTTTTTTGCAACAAGACAGAATTAAGGAAATTCCAAACTTCTTCAACTATTATCATGAAGAAAGGGTAGCACCTGAGTGAGGAAGCTGGTAAGAGAGGGAATCTTTGCCTGACCACCATAAAGGCAAAAACTGAGGTTATTAAAGGTAAGGTAAGGTAAAGACACTGTCATGTCCAATTCTTTGTGATCTCATGGGCTGTAGCCTACCAGGCTCCTCTGTCCATGAGATTCCAGGCCATAGTACTGGAGTGGATTGCCATTTCCTTCTCCAGGGAATCTTACCGACCCAGGGATCGAACCCAGGTTTCCACATTGTAGACTGATGCTTAGCCACCTGAGCCACCAGGGAAGCTGGTAAGAGAGGGAATCTTTGCCTGATCAGCTATAAAGGCAAAAACTGAGGTTATTAAAGCAACACTTAAAAGATTCCATGCCCTGAAAACTCACAGAGCCCAAAGGACTCTCTTGGATACTGACCACCTAAAAACAAAATAAAATAGCCTTCAAAGTTTGTAACTTAGAAAGCACTGTGATAATTGAAAATAGCCATTGCATTTCTGGATTCTCAATGCTCGGTTGAGGGAGTCAACACTGACAATAGCAAAGGGTGTGTCTTCCACAGAAGGATCCTAGTAGAAGGAAGGGTAGCAAAGGCAGCAAGAGAGTCAAGGTGATTGTGTACATTCCACATGTGTTTGTGGCTATGTAAATCTAGATATTTGAGATGGAAAAGATACCACTTCTGAATACACAAAGCATATGTTTGTCATTCATTCATTTCTTCCTTCATTCTGATAAAATGGGGTATTTCCTAATATATCAGTAAATAATGATGTCACAATCATCAGTGATTCCAGCCTACCAAATGTGAATTCCTGAACCCTATGTGTACTCAGGAAAGAGACAAATACCTGCATGATCTGACAGCCATCAGGCTATAGCCATGCCCTACAGTGACCATTGAGGAACTCAGGATGTGCAGGATACTGGCCTCAGAAAGCTGAGATGCATATAAAGGAATGATTTCAGCAAGCCCAGACTTTTGCATTTTCCCATACATAGAAAAGTGCTAAATTCCTTAACTTGAGATATCTGATTTTCTTTAATTCACAGAAAGACTTTTGATGTTGAGACTACCTGCCTTTTGTTGCAAAACTTCTAGATATATGAGATTTTTGAAGCAGGTCTAGATAACCTGACTTTTCCCTTGCTACCTCCTCAGAGTGTTCTCTCCGGGCTACTTGGGGTGCTGCCTCTCAGAATTAAGTCTTAAAAACTTCCACTGAATAAATTGTAACTCTCAACTTTTAGTTTGTGGTTATTTTTAAGTCAATAATTCATTCTTGTCAAGCCCATAACCAAAGACCTATAGGAACACATAAGTAACTGAACAATGGAGAATTATGGGCATGTCGTAAAAGGATGCTGGGGAAGACTTAGAATAGGAATTAGGTTTGTATTAGATGATTTTAATAAAGAGATGAAGAGGCAAGGCTTTGCTCTCTGTGAATGCTGTCAAGAAATGGGTTATTTCTATGTTATTATATAACATTTTAATAATTTTTATCTAGAAAGCAAGAAGAACAAAGACTAAAACTGTGATTGAAAAAGAAAGACCAGTGACCCATATTAGCAGGGACAAAGGGATAATGTGACATTTTTTTAGTTTTAGAAATGTCTTGTTTTTGTCTTGATTCATCAGAATTGCTGAGTGGCCTTGACTGATACTGGTGTTCCATGGAATTACATCCTGTAGAGGAACAGCAAGCCTTAGCTTGAGTGAGTGTGAGGCTACCCTGAGGCCTCAGGAATTGCTTTTCTCTTTTCCACTTTATTTTTTGATAACGATCTATTAGTTCAGTTCAGTTCAGTCGCTCAGTCTTGTCCGACTCTTTGTGACCCCATGAATTGCAGCATATCAGTCCTGCCTGTCCATCACCAACTCCCGGAGTCCACCCAAAACCATATCCATTGAGTTGGTGATGCCATCAAACCATCTCATCCTCTGTCATCCTTTTCTCCTCCTGTCTTCAGGGTCTCCTCCTTCCCAGCATCAGGGTCATTTCAAATGAGTTAGCTCTTCGCATCAGGTGGCCAAAGTACTGGAGTTTCAGCTTCAGCATCCGTCCTTCCAATGAATATTCAGGACTGATTTCCTTTAAGATGAACTGGTTGGATCTCCTTGCAGTCCAAGGAACTCTCAAGAGTCTTCTCCAATACCACAGTCCAAAAGCATCAGGTTTTTGGCACTCAGCTTTCTTCACAGTCCAACTTTTACATCCATAACTGACCACTGGAAAAACCATAGTCTTGACTAGACAGAACTTTGCTGGCAAAGTAAATATCTCTGCTTTTTAATATGCTTTCTAGGTTGGTCATAACTTTCCTTCCAAAAAGTAAGTGTCGTTTAATTTCATGGCTGCAATCATCATCTGCAATGATTTTGGAGCCCAGAAAAATAGTCAGCCACTGTTTCCACTGTTTCCCCATCTATTTGTCACGTTAAGCATCATATATATAAAATTATATATATAATGCTTAATTATATATATTATTATATCATATTATATTATATATAATCATTTATATATATGATTATATAAATGATTATATATATATATTGCTTAACATGGCAATATGTATATTATATATATATATAATCATATATACATATGATTAAAATTGTAAGTATACATTTGATAACCTCAGCCCTCAGAAGAGAATTGAGGTTTAACATTTCCATCTGTAAATTAGAAATGTATGTAAAGGAGGTGGCCCAGATGAAGACATTTTTAGGGTAGAGGGGTATTTTCCATGAAGGCTCCACAAAAGAGGTGATATTTCACCAAGTGTTGAAAGATGCATAACTTTTGAGAGTTTCAGATGAGGAATATGACTGTGGGCAGAAGTAGCAACTGGGAAAATTCTAGTTATGAGAAGTACTCTGAGCACTTACAAATCTGCAGAAGGAACTTCTGTGTCAGGCTGATGAGTTAACACATTTTTATTTTCATTTGACCACAGGAAGTATGGAAGCATTTTTTAATATATATATATTGCTTAACATGGCAATATGTATATTATATATATATATAATCATACATACATATGATTAAAATTGTAAGTATACATTTGATAACCTCAGCCCTCAGAAGAGAATTGAGGTTTAACATTTCCATCTGTAAATTAGAAATGTATGTAAAGGAGGTGGCCCAGATGAAGACATTTTTAGGGTAGAGGGGTATTTTCCATGAAGGCTCCACAAAAGAGGTGATATTTCACCAAGTGTTGAAAGATGCATAACTTTTGAGAGTTTCAGATGAGGAATATGACTGTGGGCAGAAGTAGCAACTGGGAAAATTCTAGTTATGAGAAGTACTCTGAGCACTTACAAATCTGCAGAAGGAACTTCTGTGTCAGGCTGATGAGTTAACACATTTTTATTTTCATTTGACCACAGGAAGTATGGAAGCATTTTTTACCGATTTCCGTGACTCAGCAGTGAGCAGTGGCTTGAAGTGGTCATTCATACCGGGCAGTTCTTCCAGCTCTTTGTTTACCTTTGGCCAAGTATCTGGTTTCTTTTTCTACACCTCACCTGCCCTAGGATCCTCTGCAACATGTGTGCCCAACTTTTTCCAAAATGGATTCCAGGCCAGAGGCTTATGGGATTCCTTGGAATCACCTCTTATGGGGCAATGCCTTCTCCTTTTGACCCTTAGGAGACATGCCCATGTGCAGAATCTCCCTTGCCCCAAGGACAGAAAATATGTGACCTGTTGACCTTTTACCTACACAGGGTTTACCCCTCTCTGTCCTTGGCATAGCTTTTGTCTTCAAGAGACAAAGCCTGACTATTTACCCTGTTTCTGTTATTTTTATTCTGAAGTGTGAACAGGAGTCTGGTGCTAAATACCTATCCTTGAGTGCACATGCCTCCTTTCTTAGGAAATGTAAACAGGAGGCTATCTGTGAATGCCTAGCCTAGAGCACATCTATCAAGGCAAAATAAATTAGTTATCATATTGATATTTTTCTGAGTCATTTGTTGAGTGGGATTACAAACATTTACCTCAAGGTGTTGCAGAAACCACTAATCGAGAATTCAATCACTACACACGAAGGTTGGAAAACTCAGATTTATTAGGCTGGCAGGCCCAGAGGAGTTAACAATCCAAGCTATGAGCCCCAAACAAAAGGGTTACAGAATTTTTATAGACCTAATACAATGGGCAGTTCAGTTCAGTTCAGTTCAGTCGCTCAGTCGTGTCCAACTCTTTGCGATCCCAGCTGGTTTAAACTAAAGGGCTTTACTTACACAGGAACAGCTGTCAAGATGGGGAGGGGGGTGTCTGTCCTTTGCCTGGACAGCATGATTAAGCAGGTTTGCAGGGGCTGGACAGTTGCAAATAGGACAAGGATGAGTGAGATAAGCTCCAGTTCCTAGTATTGTAAGTCCCCACTTTCTGAGACTATGTGATCTATGTGATCCAGACGTTGCAAGGAGCAAGCTGAGTTACAGAGGCAGAAGAAGGAGGTTATGTAGAATTTTAACTTTTCCTCTTCAAAGGAACTAATTTGAGAACTAAATAAGATCAAACCAAATGATTCTAATAATGAGCCTGGCATATGTTTGGCACAATGTAGGTGCTCTGACCACCTGGGTCCCCACTGTCTCCTGAAGGAGGATGTTAATTCCATGGAAACAAGGACCTCTTCATGAGAGGGAAATTCAGTCATGGAAGAAAGATTTCAAGTTTTCAAGGAGCTAGATATAATTTAGTGTTTTTAGTGATTTCAATTGTTTTTATAAAAGGATAAAAACAAACGTGAAATGGCTAAGAGCCTTCTCTAATTTTACAAAACAGTCATCTTTTCATAACTTTTCATTTTCCACCATTAATGCAGAATTTAAACTATTTGGTCAGCAAAATATTACTAAGTGCTCAAAAGCACTAGCAAAAGACATGGCAACTTCTCAAAAGGTTCAAAATAAGATGGATTCTAATTGTTCTTGGATAATTTAAGAGGAATCTTGTGTGATAATAAGAAATAAAGTAGATTACCTCTCAATGTCCTTTCTAGACTGGAAATCATACGATCTGTCTCTTATACACATCTAGATGTGTATAAGAGACAGACCAAAGACCTATAGGAACACATAAGTAACTGAACAATGGAGAATTATGGGCATGTCGTAAAAGGATGCTGGGGAAGACTTAGAATAGGAATTAGGTTTGTATTAGATGATTTTAATAAAGAGATGAAGAGGCAAGGCTTTGCTCTCTGTGAATGCTGTCAAGAAATGGGTTATTTCTATGTTATTATATAACATTTTAATAATTTTTATCTAGAAAGCAAGAAGAACAAAGACTAAAACTGTGATTGAAAAAGAAAGACCAGTGACCCATATTAGCAGGGACAAAGGGATAATGTGACATTTTTTTAGTTTTAGAAATGTCTTGTTTTTGTCTTGATTCATCAGAATTGCTGAGTGGCCTTGACTGATACTGGTGTTCCATGGAATTACATCCTGTAGAGGAACAGCAAGCCTTAGCTTGAGTGAGTGTGAGGCTACCCTGAGGCCTCAGGAATTGCTTTTCTCTTTTCCACTTTATTTTTTGATAACGATCTATTAGTTCAGTTCAGTTCAGTCGCTCAGTCTTGTCCGACTCTTTGTGACCCCATGAATTGCAGCATATCAGTCCTGCCTGTCCATCACCAACTCCCGGAGTCCACCCAAAACCATATCCATTGAGTTGGTGATGCCATCAAACCATCTCATCCTCTGTCATCCTTTTCTCCTCCTGTCTTCAGGGTCTCCTCCTTCCCAGCATCAGGGTCATTTCAAATGAGTTAGCTCTTCGCATCAGGTGGCCAAAGTACTGGAGTTTCAGCTTCAGCATCCGTCCTTCCAATGAATATTCAGGACTGATTTCCTTTAAGATGAACTGGTTGGATCTCCTTGCAGTCCAAGGAACTCTCAAGAGTCTTCTCCAATACCACAGTCCAAAAGCATCAGGTTTTTGGCACTCAGCTTTCTTCACAGTCCAACTTTTACATCCATAACTGACCACTGGAAAAACCATAGTCTTGACTAGACAGAACTTTGCTGGCAAAGTAAATATCTCTGCTTTTTAATATGCTTTCTAGGTTGGTCATAACTTTCCTTCCAAAAAGTAAGTGTCGTTTAATTTCATGGCTGCAATCATCATCTGCAATGATTTTGGAGCCCAGAAAAATAGTCAGCCACTGTTTCCACTGTTTCCCCATCTATTTGTCACGTTAAGCATCATATATATAAAATTATATATATAATGCTTAATTATATATATTATTATATCATATTATATTATATATAATCATTTATATATACGATTATATAAATGATTATATATATATTGCTTAACATGGCAATATGTATATTATATATATATATAATCATACATACATATGATTAAAATTGTAAGTATACATTTGATAACCTCAGCCCTCAGAAGAGAATTGAGGTTTAACATTTCCATCTGTAAATTAGAAATGTATGTAAAGGAGGTGGCCCAGATGAAGACATTTTTAGGGTAGAGGGGTATTTTCCATGAAGGCTCCACAAAAGAGGTGATATTTCACCAAGTGTTGAAAGATGCATAACTTTTGAGAGTTTCAGATGAGGAATATGACTGTGGGCAGAAGTAGCAACTGGGAAAATTCTAGTTATGAGAAGTACTCTGAGCACTTACAAATCTGCAGAAGGAACTTCTGTGTCAGGCTGATGAGTTAACACATTTTTATTTTCATTTGACCACAGGAAGTATGGAAGCATTTTTTACCGATTTCCGTGACTCAGCAGTGAGCAGTGGCTTGAAGTGGTCATTCATACCGGGCAGTTCTTCCAGCTCTTTGTTTACCTTTGGCCAAGTATCTGGTTTCTTTTTCTACACCTCACCTGCCCTAGGATCCTCTGCAACATGTGTGCCCAACTTTTTCCAAAATGGATTCCAGGCCAGAGGCTTATGGGATTCCTTGGAATCACCTCTTATGGGGCAATGCCTTCTCCTTTTGACCCTTAGGAGACATGCCCATGTGCAGAATCTCCCTTGCCCCAAGGACAGAAAATATGTGACCTGTTGACCTTTTACCTACACAGGGTTTACCCCTCTCTGTCCTTGGCATAGCTTTTGTCTTCAAGAGACAAAGCCTGACTATTTACCCTGTTTCTGTTATTTTTATTCTGAAGTGTGAACAGGAGTCTGGTGCTAAATACCTATCCTTGAGTGCACATGCCTCCTTTCTTAGGAAATGTAAACAGGAGGCTATCTGTGAATGCCTAGCCTAGAGCACATCTATCAAGGCAAAATAAATTAGTTATCATATTGATATTTTTCTGAGTCATTTGTTGAGTGGGATTACAAACATTTACCTCAAGGTGTTGCAGAAACCACTAATCGAGAATTCAATCACTACACACGAAGAGTTGGAAAACTCAGATTTATTAGGCTGGCAGGCCCAGAGGAGTTAACAATCCAAGCTATGAGCCCCAAACAAAAGGGTTACAGAATTTTTATAGACCTAATACAATGGGCAGTTCAGTTCAGTTCAGTTCAGTCGCTCAGTCGTGTCCAACTCTTTGCGATCCCAGCTGGTTTAAACTAAAGGGCTTTACTTACACAGGAACAGCTGTCAAGATGGGGAGGGGGGTGTCTGTCCTTTGCCTGGACAGCATGATTAAGCAGGTTTGCAGGGGCTGGACAGTTGCAAATAGGACAAGGATGAGTGAGATAAGCTCCAGTTCCTAGTATTGTAAGTCCCCACTTTCTGAGACTATGTGATCTATGTGATCCAGACGTTGCAAGGAGCAAGCTGAGTTACAGAGGCAGAAGAAGGAGGTTATGTAGAATTTTAACTTTTCCTCTTCAAAGGAACTAATTTGAGAACTAAATAAGATCAAACCAAATGATTCTAATAATGAGCCTGGCATATGTTTGGCACAATGTAGGTGCTCTGACCACCTGGGTCCCCACTGTCTCCTGAAGGAGGATGTTAATTCCATGGAAACAAGGACCTCTTCATGAGAGGGAAATTCAGTCATGGAAGAAAGATTTCAAGTTTTCAAGGAGCTAGATATAATTTAGTGTTTTTAGTGATTTCAATTGTTTTTATAAAAGGATAAAAACAAACGTGAAATGGCTAAGAGCCTTCTCTAATTTTACAAAACAGTCATCTTTTCATAACTTTTCATTTTCCACCATTAATGCAGAATTTAAACTATTTGGTCAGCAAAATATTACTAAGTGCTCAAAAGCACTAGCAAAAGACATGGCAACTTCTCAAAAGGTTCAAAATAAGATGGATTCTAATTGTTCTTGGATAATTTAAGAGGAATCTTGTGTGATAATAAGAAATAAAGTAGATTACCTCTCAATGTCCTTTCTAGACTGGAAATCATACGATCTGTCTCTTATACACATCTAGATGTGTATAAGAGACAGACCAAAGACCTATAGGAACACATAAGTAACTGAACAATGGAGAATTATGGGCATGTCGTAAAAGGATGCTGGGGAAGACTTAGAATAGGAATTAGGTTTGTATTAGATGATTTTAATAAAGAGATGAAGAGGCAAGGCTTTGCTCTCTGTGAATGCTGTCAAGAAATGGGTTATTTCTATGTTATTATATAACATTTTAATAATTTTTATCTAGAAAGCAAGAAGAACAAAGACTAAAACTGTGATTGAAAAAGAAAGACCAGTGACCCATATTAGCAGGGACAAAGGGATAATGTGACATTTTTTTAGTTTTAGAAATGTCTTGTTTTTGTCTTGATTCATCAGAATTGCTGAGTGGCCTTGACTGATACTGGTGTTCCATGGAATTACATCCTGTAGAGGAACAGCAAGCCTTAGCTTGAGTGAGTGTGAGGCTACCCTGAGGCCTCAGGAATTGCTTTTCTCTTTTCCACTTTATTTTTTGATAACGATCTATTAGTTCAGTTCAGTTCAGTCGCTCAGTCTTGTCCGACTCTTTGTGACCCCATGAATTGCAGCATATCAGTCCTGCCTGTCCATCACCAACTCCCGGAGTCCACCCAAAACCATATCCATTGAGTTGGTGATGCCATCAAACCATCTCATCCTCTGTCATCCTTTTCTCCTCCTGTCTTCAGGGTCTCCTCCTTCCCAGCATCAGGGTCATTTCAAATGAGTTAGCTCTTCGCATCAGGTGGCCAAAGTACTGGAGTTTCAGCTTCAGCATCCGTCCTTCCAATGAATATTCAGGACTGATTTCCTTTAAGATGAACTGGTTGGATCTCCTTGCAGTCCAAGGAACTCTCAAGAGTCTTCTCCAATACCACAGTCCAAAAGCATCAGGTTTTTGGCACTCAGCTTTCTTCACAGTCCAACTTTTACATCCATAACTGACCACTGGAAAAACCATAGTCTTGACTAGACAGAACTTTGCTGGCAAAGTAAATATCTCTGCTTTTTAATATGCTTTCTAGGTTGGTCATAACTTTCCTTCCAAAAAGTAAGTGTCGTTTAATTTCATGGCTGCAATCATCATCTGCAATGATTTTGGAGCCCAGAAAAATAGTCAGCCACTGTTTCCACTGTTTCCCCATCTATTTGTCACGTTAAGCATCATATATATAAAATTATATATATAATGCTTAATTATATATATTATTATATCATATTATATTATATATAATCATTTATATATATGATTATATAAATGATTATATATATATATTGCTTAACATGGCAATATGTATATTATATATATATATAATCATATATACATATGATTAAAATTGTAAGTATACATTTGATAACCTCAGCCCTCAGAAGAGAATTGAGGTTTAACATTTCCATCTGTAAATTAGAAATGTATGTAAAGGAGGTGGCCCAGATGAAGACATTTTTAGGGTAGAGGGGTATTTTCCATGAAGGCTCCACAAAAGAGGTGATATTTCACCAAGTGTTGAAAGATGCATAACTTTTGAGAGTTTCAGATGAGGAATATGACTGTGGGCAGAAGTAGCAACTGGGAAAATTCTAGTTATGAGAAGTACTCTGAGCACTTACAAATCTGCAGAAGGAACTTCTGTGTCAGGCTGATGAGTTAACACATTTTTATTTTCATTTGACCACAGGAAGTATGGAAGCATTTTTTACCGATTTCCGTGACTCAGCAGTGAGCAGTGGCTTGAAGTGGTCATTCATACCGGGCAGTTCTTCCAGCTCTTTGTTTACCTTTGGCCAAGTATCTGGTTTCTTTTTCTACACCTCACCTGCCCTAGGATCCTCTGCAACATGTGTGCCCAACTTTTTCCAAAATGGATTCCAGGCCAGAGGCTTATGGGATTCCTTGGAATCACCTCTTATGGGGCAATGCCTTCTCCTTTTGACCCTTAGGAGACATGCCCATGTGCAGAATCTCCCTTGCCCCAAGGACAGAAAATATGTGACCTGTTGACCTTTTACCTACACAGGGTTTACCCCTCTCTGTCCTTGGCATAGCTTTTGTCTTCAAGAGACAAAGCCTGACTATTTACCCTGTTTCTGTTATTTTTATTCTGAAGTGTGAACAGGAGTCTGGTGCTAAATACCTATCCTTGAGTGCACATGCCTCCTTTCTTAGGAAATGTAAACAGGAGGCTATCTGTGAATGCCTAGCCTAGAGCACATCTATCAAGGCAAAATAAATTAGTTATCATATTGATATTTTTCTGAGTCATTTGTTGAGTGGGATTACAAACATTTACCTCAAGGTGTTGCAGAAACCACTAATCGAGAATTCAATCACTACACACGAAGAGTTGGAAAACTCAGATTTATTAGGCTGGCAGGCCCAGAGGAGTTAACAATCCAAGCTATGAGCCCCAAACAAAAGGGTTACAGAATTTTTATAGACCTAATACAATGGGCAGTTCAGTTCAGTTCAGTTCAGTCGCTCAGTCGTGTCCAACTCTTTGCGATCCCAGCTGGTTTAAACTAAAGGGCTTTACTTACACAGGAACAGCTGTCAAGATGGGGAGGGGGGTGTCTGTCCTTTGCCTGGACAGCATGATTAAGCAGGTTTGCAGGGGCTGGACAGTTGCAAATAGGACAAGGATGAGTGAGATAAGCTCCAGTTCCTAGTATTGTAAGTCCCCACTTTCTGAGACTATGTGATCTATGTGATCCAGACGTTGCAAGGAGCAAGCTGAGTTACAGAGGCAGAAGAAGGAGGTTATGTAGAATTTTAACTTTTCCTCTTCAAAGGAACTAATTTGAGAACTAAATAAGATCAAACCAAATGATTCTAATAATGAGCCTGGCATATGTTTGGCACAATGTAGGTGCTCTGACCACCTGGGTCCCCACTGTCTCCTGAAGGAGGATGTTAATTCCATGGAAACAAGGACCTCTTCATGAGAGGGAAATTCAGTCATGGAAGAAAGATTTCAAGTTTTCAAGGAGCTAGATATAATTTAGTGTTTTTAGTGATTTCAATTGTTTTTATAAAAGGATAAAAACAAACGTGAAATGGCTAAGAGCCTTCTCTAATTTTACAAAACAGTCATCTTTTCATAACTTTTCATTTTCCACCATTAATGCAGAATTTAAACTATTTGGTCAGCAAAATATTACTAAGTGCTCAAAAGCACTAGCAAAAGACATGGCAACTTCTCAAAAGGTTCAAAATAAGATGGATTCTAATTGTTCTTGGATAATTTAAGAGGAATCTTGTGTGATAATAAGAAATAAAGTAGATTACCTCTCAATGTCCTTTCTAGACTGGAAATCATACGATCTGTCTCTTATACACATCTAGATGTGTATAAGAGACAGACCAAAGACCTATAGGAACACATAAGTAACTGAACAATGGAGAATTATGGGCATGTCGTAAAAGGATGCTGGGGAAGACTTAGAATAGGAATTAGGTTTGTATTAGATGATTTTAATAAAGAGATGAAGAGGCAAGGCTTTGCTCTCTGTGAATGCTGTCAAGAAATGGGTTATTTCTATGTTATTATATAACATTTTAATAATT